>CAJVQA010002207.1:0-22664 GCA_910591915.1 Cetraspora pellucida
TTAATTTGGTTATCAGATTCGATCTTGTGATCCTGTGATCAGAAATGGATGATCTATACCTCATTAGAACCGTCTCAATGAGCTGATTCGAATGGTGGTGGTTTCATCGAATTCTGTTTAGTAGTTCAAAAGTTATGGTCGTTTTTGTAGGTTAACAATATATTAAACATGATAATGTAAGTGATACAAAAAAAGAATAAAGAAATATAGATACTGTTATATGATATGAAAAAAGCATTTATTTAGTTCTACTAAAAAGACTAGAATAAGCCTTAAAAAGAATTAAAATTCTGCAAAAAACAAGAAAATACATAAGCAATCTTTTTTGTAAATAACAACTCAAAGTTATTACAGCCTATAGTTTAATAAAAGAAATAACAGCAGAAGACAAAATAGACCAAGAAGAGGTAATCTTACTACTAATTTGGTATCTTTTCTATGACCCATTATTAGAAAGAATACAAGAAGATAAAATATTAAACTATATAGTAAAACAAAGAATAACAGAAAGAGCATGTAGTAATAATGTTACAAGTTATAGGCAAGCAGCAATTGCATATGCTAATGACACAACATAGATTATGAATAGCAAAAAACTAATGTTAAGAATTTAAGTATTGCAGAAGAGTTCTTTAAAGCAAATGATATTGAAATAAATAAATCCAAATTAAAGCTCATAGTAATGAACACAAAAACAAGAAAAGAAGAAAGAAAAATTATATTTGGCCATAGTAGAATAATAGCAAAACCCAAAAACAAGATTGTAAGATCATTAGAGATATAGCTAAATAGCAGAATAAAAAAAGTACTGGTCTGTAAAAAACAAAAGAAATAGTTAGTCAAACAGTTAAAGACCTAAGATACAAAAAGATAATGATGAGCCAAATTGTATATATAAACAATACAGTAATAATTTCTAAGCTAGGATATCTTTTATAGCTAACAAAAATGTCAAAAAAGATAATTAATAAAATATATCAGCTATTAATATGCTTAGCTAAACATAAGTGCAATATAATAAAAATATCAAACAACTGCACAATTGAGTATAAAGACTTAGATAATTGCAAAACACTAAGTTAAGAGATAATAACAAAGCAAATAAGTAGTCTTTTCTCAAAACTCAATAGACATGATAGCTTAGGAGAATTAACAAGACTTAGAATAGCTTAAGGATACCAAAAAGCAAACTTAATAGAAGACATTTGAGACAATAAAAGAAAAATAGAAGTTAAAAAGTTTTGGAAGAACAATCTAGTTTGTTAAACAATAGCTAAAGCAAAAAAAATAAGTATAAATATCAAAGCAGAAAAACTCTTATAGAAAATTTATAAACATGATAAACAAATAAGAAACATGCTAGAAACAAAAATATGGATAATAAGCAGTAGCACAATAAATAAATAGGAGTTATTATACTTAAAACAACTTATAGATACAAAAAATAATAATCTGATTATATGAAAACAGCTCAAAAGTCTTTAAAATCTGTTATACAAAGGAAAGAAACCTAAATGGTTTAGTAAAATAAAGGAAAAGATGCTAAGAACACAAGTAAGCAGAAAAATACAAGACTACTACAAAGTAAGAAAATACAATAGGGGGTGTGGTAACTTAGTGAAGTGAATAAGTTGTCAACCTCTCAAGTGGTAGGTTGGGAGTTCAAAACCCACTGATGGCAAAAATTTAAAAAACCACCTATGTTATATCAGTATATACGGGCATCTGTGCAATGCTAAAGTTACACAGAAGAATGCAAACTGGCATTGAGTGGTGCAAACACAAAATAAGTCCTTGAAACTGGTAATATGACAATGGCTATCTATCGATTAATTGGAATCAGTACCTGTAACATGGTCACATCAGATAACTGGCAGGTCATGAGGCATCTGTGGCTATGTAAATCTGTGAACTGGAATAACCGAAGCCCACTTGGGAAGACCCGAGTAGAGAGGTAACATGGATCTTCAACAGTACTACTGTAAAGACTAGACCTAGAAAATGAATATCAATGTGAAAGAAATTGAGCAGACAAGAACCTCGGGTGAAGGGTACCACCAACCAGGCTACCGGAAGTCTCAAACCAGAGGAAAAGAACCTTGGAGAGCAGATCCTGGGGTACCAAGAACAGGTCACAGTTCTACTGGGCTATCTGGATTGGGAGTCTGAGGTCGGAAACAGAGGTATACTAAAGTACTAGTAATATGCTATGAAGTTAGTGCTAGAGTCTGAATAAACTCTGCAAGGGTGAGCCCTGTTAGCAAAGATTAAATATGGGTAGTTAGTTAGCAGGGGGCCTCCTGGAGCCCTATAGTCAGATGACATAATCTGAAATATGTAATGGCTTGACAGACTTACAGATAGGGAGGTCAAGGTTAGATTAGACAGCATCTAATTAGGTGTACAGAAGCTTGTGCTACTATTTGCTAGTATAGTATAGGGGTAACCTTGTACAAGTTATGTAATCATAATTGAATTTACAATAAAGACAGTAGCCACTATAACTAAAAGGCCTTAGCGAAAACAAAAAAAAAAAAAAAAAAAGATACAATACACAAGCATTAAAAATTAAGTAGACAAAGATATCTGAAGACTGAAGAAAAAAAAAATAAATTATATACAAACTAAAACACAACTAGCAATTAGGCAAAGTAATTAAGAAGAAAAAGAAAAAAGTGTTAGCAGAGCATTGGTCAATGCATACAGAAGAAAAAAGGATATTGACAGAATTAAGTATATGCAAAGATTATAAAAGCAGTTTAGAACAGACAACAAACAAGTATAAAAGATAGATAAAATGAGACTACAACATGAAAGTGATACTAGAGTTATTAATAGAGAAAGCTAACACTAGAATAAATGCAATATTAAAGCAAATATTAGAAGATAGAATAATGGAAAAATAGAAAAAAGATGAAATGAAATTACTAAAAATAAGACAAACAGAGAATTAGAAATAAAACTAATTAGAAAACAAAAATTAAATAGCACAATTACAAATTAGTTAGTAAAGATATTGATATGAAACAAGAAGAAAAATAAGAGAAAATATAGCTTCTATACTGATGGAGCATTATACAAGAAGAAAGAAGAAAACAATACAAAAAGAATAGATATTAGTTGAGTACAAGTAAAAGAAAAAAAAAATTGACCAAAAGAAGAAACTGCATTGGAACTTAAAGGTTGGCTTTTAGCAACAATAGCAGAATTAGCAGCAATATAAACAGCAATCCTAATAGTACAGAAGGAAAAAGTGTAAAAGTGTTTACAAACAGCATTGCAGCATTAATAAACATTAATAGAGCACTTCAAAATGTAGAAAAGGAAAGAGCAAGAACATTAAAATAGAAATAATTAAAGTTAAAAATTATAGTGAAAATAAGTAAAATAATAGAACAAACTCTTTTGTAAAGAAAGAAGCAAATTGCTGAAATAAAATATATACAGATAAAGTCAAATATAATAGAATAAAGTACTATTTAGAATAAGATAAGATAAAGTACTATTTAGAATAGAAAAACAAAAAAATTGACATACCAGCAAGACTTCTGTATAAAATAATAACAAATGCCAGAATAGAAGCCAGTTGAAAAGATACAAACCCAATACAGCATTAGAACCAGAAACAGAAAATGCACTACATAATTGGTTAAGTTTTTGGAAAGAAATAAACAGAACAAAGAAGTTCATTGTATATTAAGAAAACTCAGCACAAGAAAAGCTACAGCAATCAAGTGCATAATAGATAGCCTACTAACACTTGAGAAGCTAAACAGAAGAAGATCAGAAGTATATATAACAGCAGAGTGCCAAGTATGCCAAGTTGAAGAAAAAGAGATTCAGGCATATTTAGCAAGTTGTAGCAGACAAAAGAGTTTGTGGAAGTGGATTCAAAAAGTTGCAATAGCAATAACATAGAATAAATTCAAGAAAAAAAAAAAAAAACAGAATTTTACTACAAGTTCTATATAAGGCATTATTGGAGAAACAGAAGCTGAAGAAATTACAAACAGAAAAGTGTTGATAAATAAACTCACAATAATAAAAGTAGGAATAAGACTTGAGTAATTCTTAAGCAAGCAAGCAATACAAAAGTGCATAAATATAGTAACAAGAACAGTATAAAACACTTTCTATGACCAAGTATGTAGAATATGATATGAAAAAATACAAGTCTAAAAGAAGAAGATTAATATAATGAATAAAATAAAAAAAGGTGTTTATGCAAGAGAAAAAACAAAGAAGAGAATAAAAAAAGATAAACAAATAAAAGAAAAAAAAAAAAAAAAAAACAGAAAAGGCAGACTAAATGAAGAAAGAAGCTTTAAAGACAATAAATATACTTATTACAAAAAAGAAAACACCTTTCTGGTATGGCTTTAAGTAGTTAGATAAGCAGTTTATCTTTAACTGAAATAGTGTAACAGGTTGTACTTAGGTACTATTAGGGTGGCTGAGTGATGCTAAACTTAGATATTAGGAAATTCTATGTAATTGTATAGGTATATAGTTTTAAGAATCTTAATAAAGTACTAGTATAACTGCTTAAGGTTAAAAAAAACAAAAAAAAAAAACAAAAAGTTTATTTAGAAAAACTCAAATAGAAAGGTAGCAAAGATCTTTAATAACACTACTATAAAGACTAAATCTAGAAAATAGATATTAAGATTATAGTACTTGAATAGACAAGAACCTTTAGGTTAAAAATCTTAGAGATACTATTAATCAGGTTGCTAAAACAAATTAAAAAAAAGAATATTAGACCAATCTGATATATTAATAAACTAGTTATAGTTCTACATAGTTATCTGAATTAAAAATTTAGTAAAAAGGCAGAAATATACTAAAGTATCAGAAATATGCTGTGAAGTAAATGTTAGAGTTTGAGTAAACTTTATAAGATCATAGCAGTTAAATAATACAACTTTAATTATAAGTGTTGGTACTGTTATATTGATATCAGATCAGTTGTAAAAATAAGTACAGAAGGCTTTAAAAGGTTTATCTTAAGAATAAAATAGTTCTAAGGTTAAGGTAATAATCTGGACTTAACTCAGGAATGTTAACATAAATACAATTTAGAAAGTTTAAAATAGAACTTTCAAGTAAAGATATTAAGTACAAAATTAATAAAAAACCTTCAAACAGACTTCTTAAATAAATAATATAGAAAAGTTATACATATAGCTAATTGTACACTCTTCTTGTAATGGTTTATAAAATCACATTATCAAAAAAGTTGTTAATAAAAGTTAAAAGACCAAAAAGGTTATCTTAACATTAAAAAAAACTTTAAAATCTATATCTCAAACTTTATATTATATAAACCTAACTAATATAAAGCTAGTTTAGAAATGATTTTAATAATTTGCAATCACTTACAACTATATATTTACAAAATTAGTATCTTTTATAAAACAGCTATATGTTTTGATTTCTTTTTTTCTAATAATAACAAATCTTGTATTATTTTAATTTACTTTTTTTTTGTTTAAAACTGATGTTATTAGTAACTACTATCTTTATTTGTGTTTTTAGTCAATGCATTATATGTAATTTATATAAGATAAGTGTGCAACTAGTCACACATATAACTTTTGGTTACTTATTTAAGTAATTCACTCAAGAGTTTTATATTAGCTACTATACCTGTAACCTATTAGAAGAGTATCTATTTAAACACTCTAATTCTTATACTACACTCAGATGAATAACACCTAGTTTCTGTATAACTAAGTACCATCTAATCCAATATTAATTTTTTTTTTTTGTACATCTGTTAAGCTGTTTTATATTTTAGAATATGCTATTTGACTGTAAGGTTCTGAAATACCTTCTTGTTAACTATTTATTTACTTTACAGAACATTAACAAGACTAGCCCTTGTAGAGTTTACCTGAACTCTAGCATCTACTTTATAGCATATCTCTAGTACTTATAGTATACTCTTGTTTTGACTTCAGACTTCTAATTCAGATAGTCTAATAGGACTGTAATCTGTTCTTGGTATATTAAGTTGGCCTGATATTCTTTTCTTTTAGTTTGGTTTTAGCAGCCTGGTTAGTAGTACCCCTTATCTTGAGGTTCTTGTCTGTTTAGCTTTTTCATATTGATATCTGTTTTCTAGATCAAGTCTTTACAATAGTACTATTAAAGATCTGTGTTACTTCTCTACTTGGGTCTTTTCAAGTAGGCTCTAGTTTTTTAGTTCTATAGATTTACATGATTACAAGAACTTATCTTAGATTTGTACCATCTAGTACTGGTTTGCATTCCTCTATGTAACCAATATTATACAGATGCCTATAACCTGCCAGTCATGCTAATATAACCATAGTTACAGATATCTTATTCCAACTGATCAACAAAATGCTATCATCATAATACTATCTATGTATTACATAGATGATTATCCAAATTTTTACCATTGGTGGATTTTGAACTTATAATCTACTACTTGGTGGGTTAACAACTTATTCACTTTATTAAATCATTACATCTCTATTTACCTTTTTTTAAATTATCTATTTCTTTTAAAGCATATTCAATTTTAACTACTTATCTAGATTATAAAAACTAGAGCTAAAAATTAGCATCTAATTATACTAAATAACTTTAATGCTAACTAGCTTAAAGAAAACATCTTTCAATATTTACAAGTCTAAATGCTGTTAACCTAATAAGTCTTTTAGCAAATATCTACATGATATAGCTTAATTATTACTAGCTAAATTAATAATTTTTATATTTTTTTAAACATATTACTAGCATTTAAAGCTTCATTTTTAATTAACATTTCTTATATTTCAAATAGTAATTATCACATTATATATACAATCTGATATACAAACTTTTCATTACAAAAAAATCCTAGAAACCAAAAAAAAGATATACTTGTTTAAAAAAATAATATTAGATAATTAAAAATCTTTAAAGATTTACTCAATATCGGTTTTAATACACAAAACATCCTAATATCAAATATGAACAAAAATAATACAAACAAAATTTGAAACTTCTAGATAGCAAAAATTAAAAAAAAACAAATAATCATATTCTATATACTTTAACTACTTCTAAATCCTTTTTTGTACTTTTACTAAAAGCAACTAAATTGCATTTGGCTCTGAAAATTATTAACAAATATTTATATTATCTTTTAAATAACTTCTTAAATAACCTAATTAAAGCAAACTATTATTTATTAAAGGCAACTACTCTTGCAAAAATAAACATCTTACTAATTACACAAGTACAATCAAATCTTTATTTATTAAATCTAATAATACAAATAAAACAATACAAATATACAATATAGCAAGCACAAAACTTTAAAAAAAAGCAAAACAAAGTAAACAGATCAAGTTTTACACAAACTAAAGATATTCAGACTTTAAAAATAATACTAGTTATATACTAAATAGTATTCTCAAAAGAAAAGCAAAACTAGTTAATTTTGAAAAATTATATTGTACAATAAGATAATTACTAACAAGAATGAAATTAAAAAAGCTATATGCTTACATTTTAGAAACTGAACTAAAGAAAATCTTTTTAATAATACTATTTGAAAAGAATAGAAATTAATATACAATTTATTGGCTTCACAGACCCAATTATATTACACTCAGGCATTAAACAAAAATAAACTATTTTTTATTACTTTGAAAAAGCTATTATGATCCAATTCTCAATTATATAAACTCTAAATATAGCTTAAAACTCTTTAAAATTTCATTACAATTCTTTTTAGAAACAATCTTTTCAACATCACCAACCTTCTCAACAATACTATCTCTTGCTTTTATGAATAATACAATATGGCACTGTAAATTCAGAAATGATTTACAAAATATATTAAATGATATATCTGACCTCTACCAACTAAACAATATTCAAGTCAATTCATCTAAATCTGATTTTATTCATATTCTATCCAAAAAAAAAACACTTCATAACAATTTTTTAAACTCTTTATCACTTATCTTTAACAATTAACCAATTATACCTCACAAATCTAATGAAACAATCAGATATTTAGAAATTTTAGATAAAAAAGGCTCAACCAAACCTATACTTAACAAAATTTTTAACAAAACTTTCTAATTTATTTCATCATTCAATACAAAAAACTTATTTTTATACAAATATTACAATTATTTAATACCATTCTATTACCATCTTTAGAGTACCTACTTCAAATTTGTTTCTCTTCTCAAAACAAACTCCAACAACTATCAAGCATGCTAACAAAATGCACTAAACACAGGCTTTATCTATTTACAAATACAAACAATAATATTCTTACTAACTTACAATTATTTAATATTCTAACATTTAACAAACTTATGTTACAAGTTGGTAGCAGTAATATAGAAAAATGCTTCAATACCAACACACTTCTAAATTAAATTTCTATACATCAAACCAAAGAATAGCTTTTTAAAATATGAAAGCCATCTTTATCTCAAGATACAATACTTAAAAATTATAAGAAAACTTTCAATTTCACTATAATATCACAACTATTTTATCTTTATAAAAATAATATTTCTTTTAACAACTTACTACCTCATCAGTTAACAATCTATAAACAAACTAATCAACTAAACAATATTTACAACTTTATTCTACTCCTAGATAATCCAACAATATTAAGTCTTAAAAACAACAAAATCCTTTTTCTTGAACAATTACTTAAAGCTAATAATTGTAATCTACTTTTCTAGAAAAATATCTACCTTAGAACCTATAAATTCTCTTAAGATTCTATTTTAAACTAGTTCAAAATACTCTTAAATAAAATATCTTCCTTCATTATTTAATATATATAGTCTAATCTGCAACTTAAGCCAATTAATTTATTTCTAAATATACTTAACCTAATTATACTTTAATACAATAGTCTTAAAAATACATAAACACTTTACATCTTATCTAAAAACTGGCATATTGCAAAATAATAAACACACTTAATTCCAAAATAGTTCTTCAAAAATACCAAATTATTACAACAACACCTAACACAATTCATATTTCTTCAACATCTACAAATTTTTAACTAAATTACAAACAAACTATTAATCTTGAATACAAAATATAAAAAAGAAAACATTATTTCAAACTCAATATCAATACTTAAGAAATTCAAGCACTTCAAAACATACATGCAGAATTATATAAGCCAGCTCTACAAACTCTTCCTACACTCTTACTACCCTTCTCAGAAATTCTCTTAATTCAAAATACAATATCTAATCTAATATACCAAAATTAACTTATAGACCTGCACAAAAAAACATTACAAATTAACTCAAACAACCTTTATTTTATACTGATGTCTCAATAATAAACTTACAAACATATAACATTTCTACTGGTATTACTTGAATACTTGAAAATGATACACAAATCAAATTTAATGCATTTATATCCTATGCACCAAACTTCATAAGAGCAGAACTAGTAGCTCTTATTTCTCTATTTTTCATCTTACCCTCTAAATACCAAATTCATATTTATCTTGATAGTTTATTCACTATCTAAACTCTTACATACTTAATACTCTACAACCACAACTCACAAACCAAACAAAATAATTAGGACATTATCCATATTCTAAACTTCTTAACTAAACACAACAATATCAATTACTTAATATACAAAGTTAAATTTTATTTAAATAACATACTACACAATATAGCTGATACTTTAGCTAAACATAGAGCTAGCAAAACTAAGCTTGAACTTAATTTTGACTACTTCTATCTTTCTTTATTTTTTACTTGAAATCAAATTTTAATTACATACAAATTATGTAAATTTTGTAAAAACTTACTATCAATTCAAACTTCTTCAATTTAAACTATTAAGAAACCTTTCTACTATAAATATTTAACTACTAACTAAGATTATTAACTCTCAAAACTCCAATCTAAATCTATACTCTCTTAGAAACAAAATACTACTCAACAACTTATCAACAATGTCTAATTTAAATACTCACTATTCTACTCTCTATCTAATTCCAAACTGCTTATTTTGTAACTAATATGAAAATACTGAATACTTACTGAAATATTCTCTTTATTCACACAACTCAGATATTATTTTCACCAACAAAATAACAAATACTTTAAACTTTCTAAACTTATCAGAAACATCATTATATACAATAACACAAATTCTAAATAACTCTTTTTCAAACTTTAATACAAATAACTTATTACTATTACTCATTCAGAGTACATTAACTCTAGATCATTACAAACAACTACAACCTATTCTAAAAAAATCAACTAATAATTTTCTTATTGCATTATCAAACTCAATACTTACTTGGTTCAACTTTATTATTTAACAAACATGAAATATTAAACAACATAAGTGGGAGTCAGCACAAGGAATTACTGCTTCAACAAAAAAGAAAAACAATATCTATTTACTTATCTCAAAACTAACAAACTTTAATAATACTATCTTTATCTTTGACACTAATATAGATTTTTTTATTATTAAACTTCTTTCTCAAAATTTTACTATACATACTTGTTTTTATTAAACCAATAATTCTAAGAGATTCTTTACTTCTTTTGTAGTTAAATATTAACAATAGTTAATTTAACTAATAACAGAAAATAAGAGAATAATATCACACTAGATGTAGTTAAATATATATATCAACAATAGTGTAGTTTAGAAATAATTCTTTAGTTATACATTATATTTAATTGATATATTCATGTATTATTATTTTTTTACTTATTACTATATTAATATAAATATATATATATATACAATTTACTTTTTTTTTTGCTTATGCTCTAAGGCTGTAGTTATCAGCAGCTATTACTTTTATTGTATTTTTAATTATGATTATATAACTTGTATAAGGTAAGTATACAACTAGTTATACATAAACTTTTGGTTGTCTATTTTAAGTAATCCACCTGCATAGCAAATTCTACACTAGTTGCCATATTTGCAATCTACTAGAAGATTACTTATTTAAATACTCTGATCTTTATACTTATACTGACAAATAGTGCACAAGTTTCTATATATCTAAGTTAATGATTTGAACTGAGAAAATTTTTCTTAATCGGTTAACTGAACCGAAATATTTTATGCCAACCAATTCAACTGGTTAAGATTTACTTTACACTTTACCTTTAAAAAGTCTCAGAGCTTTACTCAAATTTTTGACCTTTTCAGAATTCTTGATCCTTCCACCCAATTACCGATTCTCAACTGATTGTACAGGTCAACCGATTAAGAATTTACTCAACTGGTTACCTGAAATTTATTCGATTCAAGTCAGTTAACTGATTCTAGCCTAACTGGTTCAAATCACTAATCTAAGTACCATCTAACCTAACTGTAACCTCTCTGTCTGTATATTTGTAAAGTTGTTATATATTTCAGAATACATCACCTGATTATAGAGCTCCAGAGGGCCTTTCTGCTAATTAACTACCTATATTTAGTCTCTTATTAATAGAATTTATCTTTGCAGAGTTTACCTAGACCCTAGTACCAACTTTATAGCATATTTCTAGTACTTATAGTATACCTTTGCTTCTGACTTTAGACTCCTAATCCAGATTGTCTAGTAGAACTATAACCTGTCTTTGATACTCTATAATCTGCACTTCAAGATTCTTTTTCTCTAATTCAAGACTTTTGGTAGCCTAGTTAGTAGTATCTCTTATCTAAGGTTCTTGTCTGTCCAATTCTTTTCATATTGGTATCTATTTTCTAGATCTAGCCTTTATAATAGTACTGTTAAAGTTCTGTGCTATCTTTCTACTCAGGTTTTTCCAAGTAGGCTCTGGTTTCTTAGTTTACAAATTTACATGACTATGAGAACTTATCTTGGATTTGCACTGCCTAATGTCAGTTTGCATTCTTTTGTGTAATTCTAATATTGTGCAAATGCCTTATAACCTGTCAGTCATGCTGGTGCAATCATGTTACAGGTACTAATCCCAACTGATCAACAGAGTGCTGTTACTATAATACTGCTTACCTTCCATAATACCAATATAACATAGGTGGTTTTTTAAATTTTTACTGTTGATGGGTTTTGAACTTCCAATCTACTACTTGGAGGATTGACAACTTATTCACTTCACTAAGTTATTATACCTCCTAATATGCAATTTACTTAGTAATATTAAGAGTAATATTTATAATAATCTTTTGTTTCCAATTACTATATCTGAACTTGAACAAACTATAAAAGAAGCCTTCAAAAAAAAGGTAATTGGATCTTTAAAAATTGTGAATAAGGTTTTTCAAAATTTACAATTATTAGCTCTTTTATTATTTCTAAAAATATTTAACAAATACTTAATGTAAGAATGCATTCCTGATTAGTAATTACAAGCAA
Organism: Cetraspora pellucida; assembly: GCA_910591915.1. Lineage (NCBI taxonomy): Eukaryota > Fungi > Glomeromycota > Glomeromycetes > Diversisporales > Gigasporaceae > Cetraspora > Cetraspora pellucida. The sequence continues at coordinate 12,392 of CAJVQA010002207.1, forward strand.
ACATCTGGCCAATTTTAAAAAAACAATACTATCACTATAAAGTTAATTTTACATATTTGGTAATACTAATTGACTATACTAAAAAAATTTTTACAAAAATTTTAATAATTAGATTAACAATTATTCTAGTTTATAACTAAGTATTTTTTTATACAATTTTACAGTTTTTTTTCATCAATATATATTATAACCAATTTACAACTTACTTAAATTTTAGAAGATACAACTACAAATAAAAAAGAAGTCTGAATTTTCTCACAGAATATATTAAAAAAAGCCTTTAACTCAATTTATATACCTACTTTATGCAAATTCTTTAAAAGAATTTATATATCTAACAAAGCTATAAACTTGATATTATATTTGCTTTTATACTAAACTAACAAAGTAATTACTAGTCTAGATCTAATTGCATCTTATTCAGTTAAAGATGGCATCAACCAAAAAATCTTCTTTTTGCTTTTTTGAAAAATATATTATAACTCATTAATTTCAAAAATATACAAAAAACATTTAGGATTTTTAACAAAATTTTTGGTTTATATTTAAAGAAAATATATATTTAAGTAATAACCTATATAGATGACTTATTTTAAATTAGAGCTACAAAACTTCTCTTATAAATATGCTGTATACAAATTTGCCAATATAAAAGTTAACTTTTTAAAATTCATATTAGTTACAAACTCTATAAACTCAGATAATTCTATATTTTTCACTAAAAAGCAACCAATAGCAACTAATAATAAAAAGCTATTTAAATACTTAAAAGCATAGTTCTTAACTAATAAAAACCAATATTAGTACAAAAGAAAATAATTGCTGAATTTTTAATTATTTTGAAAAAGGTTACAATTTGCAATATAACAAAAAAAACAAACTATTTATATTATAAATAGTGTTATTGTTCTATAACTTCTTTATTGACTTTATTCTTTATTTTTTACTTTAGCTCAAATAAACTCTTTTAATAAAATATACATCTAATTGATTAAATACAAAGCAAACTGTGTTAGGTACAGCAATTGGTGGGGAACCTTTAGGTGGACTCCTTAAATAGGTAATATAAAAAAGTTACATGTATAGCCAATTGTACGCTCTCTTGTAGTGGTTCATTGAACCACAATACTGATAAGTAATTAATAAAAGTCAAAAGACCAAAGAGGTCACCTTAATATCAAAAAAAAAAAAACAAAGCAAACTGATATAAAAAATTTCTAATTCTTTTCTATATAATGCTAACATCTATGTATTAACAGATATAGCTTAATTACAATTTTTAGCACTAGCTTTAATACTTTAAAAAAACTATAATCATTTTAATTTTAATTTTTCCTTCTTGAAACTACATTTACAACAACTACAAGATGCTGCATTTACTAATATTTTCATTTTATTACAACTTTTAATTTTTTCAATAACTTAAACAAATATATAAACCAGCCAAATAGTACTAGCTCTACATATATTGAACATGCAAACCTCAAAGAATAGTAATGACTAGCCCTGTTCAAAAAAATTTACTAGCAATTCTATAAACCAAATACTAATACAACAAATATAATATTTATTGCATTAAGCAATTTCTAAATACTAAACTTTTTACATAAAATAACTTCTATTATAATATCAAAAAATATTAAAAGACCAATGTCTTTATTGGTTTTATATAATACAAAAATTAATAGCTATATCTACAAACTCATTCTCAATATTTTTATATTACAATTTATATATATTGACAAATTGAACTTCTATTAAAAAAGACTAAATAATTACAAATAATTTATCTTTTAAAAAAATTTATAATTCTTTTAATAAAAACCTTAAAACTTAATACTATATATTATTACTTAGTAATATTTTAACTGCTTATAAAGAATGAAACTTAAGCAACACATTATACTATATCAAACATTACTATTTCAATATGACAAAATATTTTTATAATCTTTAAATAGATTACAAAAAAAGAATTTATATTATTTTAAAAGATTTTAAAAAAGTTTTAACTCTGATTTTATTAATAATATTATAAATTTATAACTAATTAATATATCTAACTCTGTCTTTTTCTTTATGCTCCTTTATATATTCACTAATGCTATTCTGAAACAATTTAATAAATGCCAAATTTAATACAAAAACTATAATATTTTATATAACAAGTAGATAACAAAATATAGAAAATTAGACCTTCTCGACTGACTTACGTAGCGAAGATGATCTAGTAATACAGTAAGGGTTGCAGTACAGAGGGTTTAAATAGGCAACGCCCCTAGTTGGATTGCAGGTATGGCAGCTAGTGTAGAACCATTGGCGGACTATTTAATTAGACACCAAAAGTGTACGTATAACTAGTTGTACTCTCTAATGTAAGGTGACTCCTTTGAGGCCTTGGCCATAAGTCTCTATATCCTGACTATACTGAATAAAAAGCCTTAGCTCCAAAAGAAGCTAGTTTAATACAAAAAAAAAAAAAAAAAAATATAGAAAATAACTTTTAAATAGTAACAAAGTATTACTTTTAACACTTTTATTTAACTTTTAAATGTTTAATAACTTTTGATTATTTTATTTAAACATATTAATAATTATGTTAAACTTTATACTTATTTTCTTAAGCTTCTGAATCTTTATAAAAATATATACTAACAATTCTTTTTTTATTAATTTCATTAATTTTATATATTTTATTTAACTATATAATTATCTAATATTAGACAAATATCAATACATCTTTTTTTTTTAATACTAAAAGCTTTAGCATATGATTATGCATTTACAATAATCTTTAACAAAGACTTTCAAATTCAAGAAACCCTAAGCATTATCTTTCTGCTAAACTTTGTATCTTAAAAGTTTTTATATAATTGTTTGTTTCAAAACTTCTTAAAAACTCTTGTATTTATCTAATTAAAACTACACTAAAAACAAGTATATCAAATTATATACTATTTGGTATAGTTTAATTAACAACAGATTTCAAGCTAGTATAGTCTTTAAAACAACATTAATTAATTACTAACTCTACAATATATTATATGAAAAAAATCTCTAATATTAATAATTAATTTAGCTTCTTTAGTATTAAAAAACTTTAAATTAAATTGATATTTAAAGAACCACTTATCTTCTTTATTAAAAAAATATTATAAAACATCCAAACTATTTCTGTTCAAAATGTTATAGTATTTTTGAAACTATTATACATCTTTTAACATATCTTTGAAACTATCTGGTTCTTATAACTTTAATAAAATATATAGTGAACAACATTTTAGACAAATTAGAAAAACTTTACTACAATATAAGCAATTTTATTCAAGCCTTTATATACAACTATATTAATAAACAAATACTACTAAAACTAATAACTAAAGATATTTTGATATTATTTGAAAATAATAAATATAAACATAAACATATTCTTCTTATTTATTACAATATCATTTCTGCAATATATAAAAAATTTGGCTTATTTATAAAGCAATATAATATAAATCTACTTTTTCAGTTTATTATCATTATAACTACCATATTAGTCAAAACTATACTAATCTTATATTCTTTACTAGATAAAAAAATATAACACTATGTTATATATAAACATTTTTTTTATTAGCTTATCAAAGACTAGAGGTTTACTGACCATTTTAACAATAAATAAATTAAAAATAAAGTAGTTCTTACTTCTATCTTTTCTAATATAGTTTCTTCTTTATATATCTTATATATATATATAATTAATTAATTAATAAAAAAGATAAAGAATATATAGATTATTTGGATTAAAAGTCTGATAAAAAGGCAGATGAAAAAGCAAGTATATATTAAAGTATTAGGGTTATGCTATAAAGTAGATGCTGAAGTTTGTGTAAACTTTACAAAAGCATAGCAATTAAATAATATAACTCTAACTACAAGTATTAGTTTTGCTATAGTGATACCTATATTAGCAGTAAAAATAAGTATAAAAGACTCTGAAGTGTTTATCTTAAAAATAAAATAGTCTTAAGATTAAGATAATAATCTGGGCATCTAGATATGTTCCAATAATATTAATACAAATTACAGGTTCAAAGGATTTAAAATAGAACATTCATGCAGAAGTATTAGATATAGCAATTAGTAGAGAACTTTTAAGTGAACTTTTTAAATAGATAATATAAAAAAGTTATATATATAGCTAATTGTACACTTTTTTGTAGTAGTTTATAGAATCATATTACTAAAAAAATTATTAATAAAAAGTTAAAAGACCAAAAAGGTCATCTTAATATCAAAAAAAAAGATAAAGAATAGATTTTTTTTTTTTAAAAAAAATTATTATTATATAAAAACTAATTTAATAAAATTACTAAATATTTAATATTTTTTATACTTATTTTAAATTTTTTTTTTAATTTAAAATCTGTTTTTGAGAAATAATATTTTTATTTAAGTTCTTATTGAACACAGATGCCTTTAGAAGCATTTATACATAAATAGTTACAACTAGTTGTCCAGAGCATAGTGGAGGATGCTTAATTTCTATGCAAAGTAATACAAAAGTTACATTTTTGATGCACCAAAAGTTTCATTATTGATGCATTAATAATAAAAATATCAAAAACGTAACTTTGAATTTTCTGTCTGTCTTTACTTGCATATTCATGTAATACAACAACTCTTATGTAATTTTGCTCTAGACTTATAATAGTTTTCATTTTCTAGTCATATATACAATTTGATACTTAATTTAAATAATCTGTTTATATATTACTATATAGGTTCTACACTAGATGTTATATCTGCAAACTAACTATAAGTTTTACTTATTTAAACTCTTTACATATATAATTTTAACTTGTATTATAATAACATCTTTAAGGCTACATATATATATTTAAAATATCTGATATATTTAAACCTCTTAAAACTATTTTATTCTTGTCAAAAAACTTACTAGAATCTTCTGTATCTCATATACAATTAGCTTAATTTTATACAACATATTATAATTTTCTAACACTTTTAGTTATAAAAGTTATCTGTTTAACTACTATATTACACTATTTTTATTTTTATAAAATTCATTAGAATCTTAATATCCATCTTTGCAACATTCTACTTTATTGCATTCCTTTTTACTCAGAACTAACATAATATACTTAGTATCTTTTTTCTTTAGCAAATTTGATAGCTTAGTTAGTGCATATACTTCCTTCATATACTTTGTTATCTAGTTTATCTGCCTATCTCTTTTATAAAATATTTTGAAACTTTTTATTAGTTAAACTATACTGTTAAAACTTCATACTATCTCTTTACTTGAAAATTTCTAAGTAGACTTTCAGCTTTTCAGTTCTTTAAGTTACTGCTTCTAGTAATCTTATTGTGAGTTTGCACTAAAATCTTATACAACACTAGTTTTTTAACATTTCTCTATATACATATATGTTACACTTTGCATAAATGCCCTGAGCTCTTATTTGAGATGGTGTAACTTAAAGTTGGGTACCCTTATGTCAAGAAAATCCCGAGCTGAAGATCGCTGAAGATCACTTTCGACCCTATCCAGATCCAATAAAATCACTGGATCTCATGTAACAAAACAAACGCGAAAAACATAAGAAATTCTGAAATTGTAAACTTCCGACCTCTAAGTAAAAGTTTTCAAAATGAAAATTTACTTATAAGATACGATTGTTAATGTTAGATATATAGAGAAATTTTGATGTACTATGACCCATATCTTTTTGGCCGGCAGCCCGGGATTTTCTTGACATGAGGAAATTCGTAATTGTGTCACTTCTCCCGCAAAATTTTTAATTTTTTCTAAAATAATTTTAAATTTTATGAATTTATTATAATATGACGGACTATGAAGTTTTTCCTCGTTCTCATGTCTTCTTCTTTGCAAAGTATTTATGGCTACTTCCGCTGATTGTGCTCGATCAAGTAGAGACTTACATATATTTTTATTAAATTGCACTTTCTCATATATTTCTATAATTGTAGCGATATAATATCTCCTTTTGTTCACATTAGATATATAAACGTCGATCACATTAGATGCATAAACATCTTTTGTAATTTCTTCCGTCACATCTGCAACAGAAATTATATTTTCTAAAGCAATACTAATTTGTTATTTGAAGTTCTAAACTTCAAACAGAAAATTCAGTAATAGAAATAAAACTCATACCTTCAGGCTTTGGTTTGTAGTTTACATTGTTTTTTTGCTCTGAATTAATATCATTAGGTTCACTGCTTAGTACCAAATGTTCTAAAATATATAAAACAGTATTGATATCATTTTGAATTTCTAAATTATGAACAGAATATTCAGTAATAAGAATAAAAATTTATTTCAATCGCATACTTTCAGGTTTTTGCTCTAAATTAATCTCATCAGGTTCATTGCTTAGTACCAAATATTTTAAAATATCTAAAACAGTATTACTGTCATTTTAATTTCCAAATTATGAACTGAATATTCAGTAATAAGAATAAAAATTTATTTTAGTCACATACCTTCAGGTTTTCGCTCTAAATCAATCTCATCAGGTTCACTGCTTAGTACCAAATGTTTTAAAATAGCTGAAACAGCTTTTGCATCTGGACGATTTGCTGGATTTCCATCCCAACTTCATTCATGAAGTTTAATATACTGAGGAGGAGTTCCTTCAACAGGTGTTTCTCTTCCACCTTTACTTATAAAAATGGCAATTTTTTCTTGAGGATAGAACTCAAATGGTGGTTTTCCACTTGAAATTTCCCAAAGAATCACCCCAAAACTATAGATATCAGACTTTTTGTCACATTTATATGAACTATTATGGAACTATTTAGGTTCAATATACTCAAGCATTCTAATAGGCCCCGAATTTCTTGATAGCTGGTCGTTATGCGATGCTAAACCAAAGTCTGCAATCTTCATATATCCATTATTGACCAAGATGTTTTTCGAATGCTATAAGTTTTTAAAAAATTTATTTATTAAATAAAAAGTTATCTTAAATCGAAAAAAATGATTATCTAACTACTTTACAAGATCACGATAAATTATATCGTTAGAGTGTAAAAATGCGAGTCCATTTGATATTTCACTTGTAATACACGTTTTGGTGTCCCATTCGAGTTCATAAAATTTTTCTTTAAGATAGTCTCTTAGGTTACCATTATTGGCTAATTGCAATATCAGATTGTGATGATTGGAAACATCTATATTTATGTAAGAATTAATGAGCTCAAAATTTCATATTATTTACAATTAATCGAAACAACATTTCTTTGGTTACTCCATAAAAATCAATAATATTCGGATGCGAAGCAATTTCTCCTAGTAATTTAAACTATGCAGATTATGTTCTTTAATAATCAAGGCAACACAAAAACTAATGTCCATAATATTAATATTAATACCTCTTCGGTAAAAATTTTTTGAATATTTTCAGTTGATCCATGGGGGTGTTTATTAAAACTTTTGAGAGCAACCATCAGCTCCCGGTCCTCCCACATGGCTTCGTAAGCTGTTCCGAAACCATCTTCTCCAATTTTACGAAGCACTCTAAATTTATTATAGTCGATATTATTACTCTCTTCAGAGAAAGTTTTTTCAATTAATTCAACAGGTGAAGAAATATTCGTCAAGATGACTTTAGTTTCAATGGACTTGTCTTGTGCATTTTCAATCAATTCAATTTGTGAAAAAATATTCGTCGAAATGATTTTAGTTTCAATAGATTCGTCTTGTCAACTATCTTTATGAGGCATGTTTATTTGACCATTATCAGTAGAAGAAGCTGAGATCGCAGGGTATATTGAATTATTAGGCTTCGCGAGAATATTTTTATTACCACTTTTAAAGTTATTTGTAATAAACTCTACAGCTTCCACTGATAATTTATCTAGTTCGGCTAAAATTTCAATTGAAGATAGACGTTGATCTGGTTCAGTAGACCAACATTTTTCGAAAATATTAGCATAATCTAATGGTGCATTTTCAATGATTTTTTCTCGTTCATTTTGTATAATTTTGAAAATAATAGCTTTATTTTTAAGATTATTAAAAGGTGGGATTCCACTTGTGAGTTCCCAGAATAGTACACCTAGACTATAAATATCGGATTTTTTATTAAGCTCGAATACTTTTGCTTGGAAACAATATATATAATATTGTGGTTCGAAGTATGCAGGTATGCCCTTGGCACCTGTGCTTGAAGTAGCACTAGTAGTGTAGAATCTAGTTTTGATATTCCAAAATCAGTGATCAGAGCTCTACCATCGTTTATTAAAATATTCTTGAATGCCAAATACAATATTTAAGAAACGTCGTTAGTTCAGTTTTAGTGTGAAATTTAGAGCATTCAAAAGAAATATATCTTACTAAATCTCGATGAACTATATTTTTTTCATGTAAATGGTTTAATTCAAGTGTAATTTCTTTAGCAATCCGAATGAGATCAATCCATAAAATCTTATAGAAACCATCTTTTTGTTTACTCCGTAAATGTTCTCGTAGGTTGCCATCAGTGGCATATTGTAATACCAACATAAAATTTCCCATTCTATCATCTAAAATACAATTTAGTAAGTTTATATATTCAATATACTTGGATTTTTGCTAGGATATTGCTCAACTCAATAGTTTAATTGTTAGTAGATTAGCTAATGTTTCAGTAGATTAGATTATACATGATTGGGGCTGGTAAAATTTTTCAAAGTCTATTCTAATACAATTAGTGGTGGCCTAGCAAGGGTAACATTGTTTTTATAATGTTGTATAATATTTCCTAATAAATATCCAAGTCCATACTTTACATTATGTTACCGAATATAGGCAACTCACTTTGCAAAAAATACAGTACTTCTCAGTGTGACAATTCAATAATATCAAATTGCCTACAATATTTTACAAGAGTTGCTAATATTCGTGACAATTGTAAGATTCTTGCCTCTAGAAATTCCATGAAATTTTATGAAATTGTCATGATTCTCGACGGTATAAAGACATTTAAGCTATACGTAATGTAAAATACTGGAAATTAGATTCATATTATAAAAAATAAATAAATACGACATTACCTCACTTTTGAATTGTTTGAATTCCTTATCACCGAATTTTAGATTATTGTTCAAGCTTTTTAATGCATATGTCTGTCCTTGACAAGTGGCCGAATATACGACACCATAACCTCCCCCGCCAACAGTTTTGAGATCACTAAATTCTGAGAAATTAAACATTTTACACGGTAATTTTTAAGAGAGGTCTCCAATTGTTTTGAATATTCTGATACTAATGCATAAAATATTTTGTTAATAAGATATAAAATCATGGAATGAAATTTTTAAACATGATAACTCACATGTTTTCACTGTCATAATCTCGGACCAATATTGTAGCCTAATTATATTTATATTGATTTTAAAGCTATGTTTGAACATATATCTTTTTGTTCGAAAAATTACCTGAGATTTTAATTCATTTGATATCAAAGCGCTATGATATTTAAAAAGTACAGGTCAACACACGATAATCCGAAGTCTCCGGATTATTTATGTTGCACATTACTAATTTATTAACCCTCTTCAATCATTTTTCCTTTAATTTTAAGTTTGGGCATGTGTCTGCTTGTTGGTTTTGAGTCTTGCTTATGGCCCGTCACATTTCCTTTTTGATTAAAACGGAAAAAATTTTCGTAAAAAAATTTATATTATTGTTATTGTATTTCGCTATCTGAATTGCGCCCCAAAAATTTTTATCGAATTCGGGTCATATTCATAAGATCTTATAAAGTTAAATCGACTTTTAATTCTTATCATTAGATGTTTGCATTACTAAAAATACATGTGGCAAACTCTATGTTCATCGCTCAGATATCTTATTAGTTGAACCTCGTGTGCTTGTTTTTTTGATTTGTCCCATCTTTACCATAACGCACTTCACTTCGTAGACTTCACTTTGCAAACATCTTAGTTCACAGACAATTAATTCAAAGGCAAGCTTATTTACGGAAACTATTTCACAATTCATTTTTACGAATTTCCTTATGTCAAGAAAATCCCAGGCGGCCAAAAAGATATGGGTCGTAGTATATCTAAATTTCTCCATATATCTAACATTAACAATCGTATTTTATAAGTAAACTTTCATTTTGAAAACTTTTACTTAGAGGTCGGAAGTTAGTCATCATAATAAATTTTTGTGTTATGGTGCAGGTAGTCTATACTCAACGGTTACACAAAGTGTTTCAATTTTTTAAATAGCTGTAACTTTTTTATCTAA
>CAJVQA010002208.1:0-22661 GCA_910591915.1 Cetraspora pellucida
TTTAAAATTTGGACCTATTTGATGCCTATAGAGCATTGTAAGATATTTAGATTAATGACTAAACCATCTGTATAAAAATAAAGTTTTGATAATTGTGCATTGTAGTTAGCAATTTGTTGAAAATTGTTTGTTAAAGTACCAGACTCAAATATAATTAAAATTAAGTATATTGTAATGTTAATATTGAGAGGTTAAAAATTTGAATAAGATATCAAATTGCAATAAAGTATATAAGATCAAGATAATTGGCATTAAAGTTAAGAGTTTTGTTGTATGTATTAACTTGATCAAAAAATCTAAAAGAGAGGTTAATAAAAATATTGATTGTACATTTATTGCAATTGTATAAAAGTTAAAAAAACAATCTGAGCATGCTTGTAATTGAATAGGTAAAAGTAGGTATAGATGAGTAAATTGTTGTTTTATATAGCATTGCAGTAAGTAATAAAAATAATTCTTAAAGAAGAAGATTGTCTTTTTGGCTTTGCCAATAATAATTTAATTATTAAGTACTATAATAAGTTATAGTTTTTTTTATAAAGAAAATGTCCAGTTAAATAATTATAATAGTTTGTATTAGATAAGTGTAAGTGTTAGTAGAAAGTATAATTGTATAAATAACTTGTAGTTTAATTTTTTAAATAATTAAACCAAAGTAGTTGTTTGCCTTTAAGAATTTTGTTTATGTATATAAATGTGTATTTTCAATCTAAAAATATGATTTGTTGAATGTAGTTAGTTGATCTAAATAAAAAATACAATAGTATTTAAGTTGTTTTTTTTTAAATGTTAAGTATTTTAAATATGATGAAACTAGTGATTCAAGTGAAATAAATTCTTCTTAAACAGTATATAGAATATTGTATAATGAATTAGATGCAAATATAATATCAAAGATGGTGATCCTAGTGTAGTGGTTGGGTTGTCATTCTTCAAGCAGTAGGTCCAATGTTCAATTCCTACTGACAACAGATTTTGGAAAAATAGATCTATTTTAGCAAACTTATCCATGATCTGGTGTTTGTAGATCCTGTAATTCTGATTATACCAAGACTAACTTTGGAAGTATGCAATGACATATGAATAAATCTGAAAAGTATATACTTGGATTAGAAGTCTGCTTGGAAATTCTGAGTGAAGAGGTAGTACAACTTTTGATAGTGCCACCTGTAAAGATCTTGATCTGCTAAAAAAAACCTGAGGCAGGTGACCTGTACAGACAAGAACCTTTAGGTAGAGGGTCCACCAACCTGGCCACCAATTGATCTGGGTATGAAGTCACATCATGCAGGGCTAACTGGATTGGTAGTATAGAAGAACTTGCAAGAATAGATGAGGTAATGATGAGGTTGTAAAAGGAGGGTACTGGGGTTGTATAAACTTCGCAAGGGTTGTAAACTAGGTTTAGCTGTAATTTGGGATACAGAAAGGCTCTAGTAACAATGTCTTGAGGATAATCTGTATAAAATAAGGCAAGGGTCCTAAGGGTATGAATAAGCATCTAGAAGTTCTTGACTGACATCATGTAATAGAGATGTTTTAGTGATAACAATAAGGATTACAGTATAGAGAGTTTAAATAGACAACACCTGTAGTTGAGTTGCAGGTATGGCAGCTAGTGTAGAACCTATATATAGGCAAACTACTTAAATTAGATACCAAAAGTGTACATGTGGCTAAATGTACTCTCTAATATAAGGTAGCTCCTCTAAGATAATCAGACCGTAAGTTATCATGTCTTATAATACTGAATAAAAAAGCCCTAGTCCCTAAAAGACTAGTTTAAATATAAAAAAAAAAGCAAATATAATATCAAGATGTTTAAAAAGTTAAATAATTTTAATATTTACAATATGTTTGTTAGATCTATTAATGATAGAATTATTATGTATCAGAATACTAGTAGATGATCACAAGTTGTTCTAAAATTGTTGAAGCCTAATATAAGTACTTATTTCTAATAAATTAAAAGAATTAAGTTTCTTGATAAAGTTTGTAATATAATGTTATAGTTGAATATCCTATATATTACAAATATTATATTGCTAAAAGTAAAGTAATATGCTAATAAAAATTGTGCAACTAAGTTTGGCTTTGCTTTTCACAAGTCCTATATGACTTATAAAGATTTTGTTACATGTATATTGGTTGAAAACAATGTTATAAAGACAGTATTTGATTGTAGGAATAATGACAATATTAATAATATAACATGTATGTGTATTAGTAATTTGTTTAGTATTTGTGATTTTGACAAAATATAATGATTCTGCAATAATAAGTTTGGTTTGTTTGGCTTGTTTGTTATTAAGTATAAACCAAAATCAAGAAATTTGAATAGTTCATTTAGTAGATAAAAGTTAAGAGAATAGTTGTTATATATAATAGAAATATAGTTAGTTTGTTTGTCAATAGTTATAAGTACAGATTTAGAAAAGTTAATTTGTATATTAGCTATGTTAAAAAATAATTTAACTGTAGAAAGAATTTGTAATAATTCTTGTTATAAAAATGCAATTTAGAGAGTATCATTTATGTAAACAAGAACTGAGCAATATAAGCTAAACTTGTTGTATGTTTGATGTTTTAGTTAGTTAAAAAACTTGTGTAGTATAACTTTTAAAGTTGTTATAAATATATATCATAGTAGATTCTTTATAAAAGAGAAGTAATAGTTTTATTCTAATTAGTACTATTGTGTGCAGAATATGATAAAGTAAGTTCAAGATTTGTAATAACTTTATTTTGTCAATCATAAAGGATATTAGCAAAATATTGTAAAAATTTTTGAACAAAACTAAGATTAACTAAGTTATATGCTTTATTCATATTTTGAAATAAAAGCCAAATTAGTTAGTTGTTGCATGATGCATCTTTGATAAGATTATTAAGTATATAAATTAGTATAGATATGCTGTTGTTAGATAAAGCAATATAGTTGTATACTGAAAGTATAAGATGTTAAGAAAATACAGTACTGATTCTAGTAGTAATAATTTTTGTATAAACTTTTTAAATATATTCAATAAGACTAATAGAACAAATAAGACTTAAGTCATTATTAAATGTATTACATTTAAAATTAGATAAATTCTACTATGTTTTCATTGTTTGAAAATAGAAAATTTGACTTAAATTAAAACAACAGTTGAATAGTGCTGTAATAGTTTTAATGCAAATAGTGTTTGTATGTTTAAGTATTTTATAACTGATACCTATAGGTCTGCAGTCTTTTTTATTAGAAAGTTTTAACAAAGTTTAAAGAACTTCTTCTGTTATAGAAAAGTTAAGAAAGTTGTACTATTAGATATTAATATGTAGTTGTAATTGATAATATGTATGCCAAAAGCTATCAAACAGTGTTTGATTAATTGGTTAATATACAATCTAGTTATAAAAGTAAAATTATATATGCTGTTTTATAAGTTTGGGATCTATAATAAGTTGGTCTAAGAGTTTGATATTAAAAAATTAAATAGAAGCTTTGTATTAATTAAGAATACTATTAATGACTTGTTTAGAATATGTTGAAAGTATTTCACATCTCTTTTTAATTGCTTGTTAGATTTGTTAATAAAGTAGTAGCAAGTTTTTTGCATAACAAGCATGATATAGTTGTTTTCAGATATCTTGTACATGTTAGATTTATATATGAATTTGAAAATGATCATCTGAATTAAGAGTTTGGAGATCACAATAGGATCTGTTATTAATAATCTTAATTCTAGAGTTTATCATATTAATGTTAAAGTTATTGTGAGTATTTTTATAAGTTTTTGGTTAAGAATAAAGTATATTGCAGTATTAATTATTAAATGTTTAATTTTATACCAGATAGTTTTAATACTTTTATTAGTATTGCTATTGAATAATGTAGACTAAGAGAAGGCCTAAAAACTTTGTCTATTTATCAGTTAACATAGCTTTATAGTTAAAGATTCTGTAACTGATGCTAGTATAATAATGTAAGGTTTGCTATATATATTAGTAAAGATTTAAGTAAATATAAGAATAAAGTAGTCACTAAGTGTTGAGGTATTGCTATCATCAAGTTTGTATAAAAGAAAAAATAAATGTTAAATAAATCAGTTTAGATATAGTCAATATGGCTATTACTAGTATTATTTAATTAAATAAAGTGCTTGTTGTTAATATATGTACTAAGATTAAATATGTTTTAATAGTGTAAATAATTAATAAGTTTGAATTTAGATGATGAACTACAAATATCATCATATATATTAAAGTTTTCAAGTATTATTAGATGAAAATTGTATTAAAGAGCTTGTTGAATTTATGTAATAACAGTATTTTGTATATTATTATGTTTTTACATATTAGTAAAAGAGAAATAAACAGTTATAATTCAAAGTTTAATTTCATTTTTGAAAAAGAGAGCTAAAACAATTGCTCTATCAGAGTATGTTTGGCAGTTATATATATATAATTATAATTTTTTTAAATCATAATAGTAGCATCTTCTGTTAAGCTTTCTAAATTAGCCTAGAAGTAAGTAAATAAGTTGTTATTATAAAATTGAAGATTGGTACTGTTGGCAATTTTGGTTTTAATAATACAGAAAATATAGATATTATTGTAAAGATAATAATTTGCCAAGCTTCTCTTTTAGTTACTTTATTATAACTTTTAACATTGTATATACAAATGTTTAAATGAACATATTCTTTCTGATAATCATTTGCATCAAGTTGGCACTGAAAGTAGATTGAAGACTCTGGCTTCAAAGTGGATAATATTCTTAGTTTTATATTAAATAAACTTGCTATTGACAAAGCTCAAGTATGTAATATACTAAGAAGTAGGCAAAACTTGAGTGGTTCTTGCCTTGGGTTAAGCTTTTTGTCTAATGGACTCTTTTGCATATTTGGCATTCAAACTGGAAGAATATTCTGAAAGCAAGTAGAGACAAAATCAGTTCTTTGGTTAAGAATATTAGAAGCAAAAAAAAAAAAAGAACAACTAGAAAAACTCTTTTTAACTTGAACTCTTGCAACAATGATATACCTTTTTTTTATCTTTTTTTTGTTTTCTTTTTTTCAAAAAGTGAAGATTTGGCTTACTTTCATCAAAAGATCAACATTGTGCATTACTTTCTTTTGTAGTTACATGCTTGTTTGGACATAATGAATAAGGAACATAATAAATATATGAGTTGACCAATCATGTAAAGCAAATCAGAAAAGGATTTAATAATGGTTATAGAGGTTTATAAAGAATTGGACTGCTTAAGTGCACTCTAAATCTTGACACAGTATCCTATTTATTTAAAAATTTCTTCTATACAGAAAGTGCCTAGCTTAAACTCTGTTCTACAAGTGAATACAGTTTTTATTCTAGTTAAGAGTATCTAGTTTCTAAAGAATAGTCATAATCTATAAAAATATAAAAATATTGTAGTGAGTAGCAATTATAGAATAGAGTTTTATTCTGTTAGCAGATTTTCTTTTTTATTCTTTTTATAAATTAGTTTTGTTTTTTTTTTGTTAATTTTATTTTACTTATTTTTGTTCCATCCTTTCTCAACTTTAAAATTATTTTCTTTTTTTTTTGTTTTTCTTTTCTCTATAAGAATATGTTTTCAGATTGGTGGTATTCTATTGTAGAGCATGGGTCAGATGAGTTGTAATTTCTAGTCCTAACTAGATTAATATGACAGATTGCATTTAGATACCATTTGGGTAACTGAATAATAATAAACTTATAAGTTAAATGATATTTTGTATTTACATATATAGCTACAAATAGTTTAATAAAGTACTACTGTGACTGCTTAAGGAAGAAAAAAAAAGTTTAAATAAAGGTCACATAAAGATTGTGTTGATGTAAATACTTGTAATATAGTGTGACTATTAAGAAATAAGTTAGATAAAATGGAAATAGAATTAGAAAAATTTGATATGAAAGAAAGGTTGTAAAAGATAAAAAAAATATAAAAATAAATAACAGTATAATTGAATAAGAGAAAGTTATTTAGAAGATACATATGAATTTTATAATAGGTATTGCTAACAGAAAAAGTAATACTAAAAACAGTATTATTGTGGTTATGTTTGTTAATAGTTGTATAAAAGATTAAATAGTTTGACTATAAAAAAGAATTAGTAGGTTATAATGAAAAAGGAATTTGTTAAAACATGTATAAAAATCATAAAAACTTAAAGATGTTAAGAATAATCTTCTAAGATTGTTTTTTACAGAGTTGATTACTATATGCTTAGCTTTCACAGCTGTGTAAGATACTATAGTTTGCCTTGTATTTTGGGTCTGACCATTATTATCTTGGTCTTTCATATAAATAGACTTTACTATCTATTTACTTACATCATTTTTTCTATTAACTATTGTAAATATATTATTTAATAAAATAGTAGTTGTATTTATGAATTTTGTAAAAGACAAATTTATTAAAAAGAAGCCTGTATTTTTTTTCTAAGAAAAGTAACTCTGCAATAAATATAAGTAGTTTGAATTTAATATTAAACTTTTTATATAAAATAGGTTCATCTTATAGTAATGCCTTTTCTTTATAGAATTTAGTTATTACAGAATAGTTAGAAGGTTTATTATAAGTATCATTAAAGTATGTAATAACATTTATAAAAAGTAATATTAATAAGTTTAGGTATAAGGAAGTTAATGGCCTGTTGTTTATTTATTTTGTTAATATTGTAATTTTTTGTAGCAGTATTTTGATAGATAGTTAGATATTGATAAAAGTAAAAAACTTGTTATTTCAAATTAGTTCTGACAGAATTAGCAAAACATATATACTTTTCTGCTTTTGCTACTAATTTATCTAAAACTGTAATAAAGATTTGTTTAATGAATGTGGCTTTGTATTTTTCTTTAATATAAAATATTGAAGCATTAAGAAAAGATTCATTTCAAGCTTCAATTTCTTTTAAATGGATGTTATACAATGTGTCAAATATATTTCTAATGAGTTTTGTTAAGTTGTGTATAAGTTGTAACTTAGGATTTGTTTTTTGAATATTATTAGAGTTCTTTTTATTTTTAGATTTTTTTTCTTTATCAGATTCCTTTTCTTTATCTTTAGTTATAACTAGCTCAAAATAAGAATATTTGAAATTTGTACAGATAAGAATATAGTAGTTGGTATGTCTAAAGGTTTTATTGCATCTTTCATAAAGACTAGTTAGTTTTTTAAACTCAATAATAGTAGGTAGGAGTTTTTTAAAATGAGAAATAAAGTGTTGTTTAAATTTATATTTAAGATAGTTTTGGACTTTGGTTTTGTTAATAGTATTAGAAAATTAGTAACTATATATAAAAAAAGTTTTTTAGACCATTCATTGAAGTAATTGAATGAATTTTTTAAAGATAGTATATTAAATTTTGAAGAAATAAGATTTTAGAAAGATTGAAATTAAGTTTAATATTAAATTAATTGTTCATTTTAATAAAAAGAAATTGATGTTGTTTATCAACTTTAGTAACCTCAGATGTTATATTAAATCTTTTGAAACTAAGTTTAATATCTTTTGCAAATTTGGTATAGTTAATTGCTTGATAGTTATCTGATAGATATAAGTGAATTTGGACAAAATTAATACAAAATTGTAATCAATTATGAGTTTAGATAGGTGGAATAGTAGCAGGTAAAGCAAATATTTCTGGATAGTTAAGTTTAGTAAAAGACTATTGTAAATATAAGAATAAGTTTTTTAAATGTTTCTTTAAGAATACTAAATAGGATTGTAACAGATTTGTTATTGTTTAAGTTATGTTGTTAAATTAGATTAGTAAGAAATTGAGATTTTGTACTAGCTATTTGTCTAATTAATAGATAAAAACTTGCTTTAAGTGCATCTTAGTTTTCAACTGCTTCTTTGATAATTTTACTAAAGTAAAAGTTATAAAAATGTTTTTTAAGAAAGTTAAAGAGTTTTTAGAATATTTTTGTTTGTAGTTTTGTATAGTTTTGCATAAAGTTAATATCCAGATTTATTTTTATATTCAGATTTAATTAATAATTAAAAATATAATTCAGTTTAATCTGTATATAATTAAATTCAGATATAATAAATTTAGATTTATAATTATATCTGAATTTATAATTATATCTGAATTTAATTATATCTGAATTATCAAATTGTATACTGCATAGTTTCAAAATAATTTAATTATAATCTACAACAGAGACACTTGAAAAATGTATATTAGGTTTGTACTAAACTATATAATTAAAAAAGTTTAAAATATATATTTACTTTGCAAAAAATTATCTATAACTCAAAAATCAGCATAAGCAATTACCTTTGCAATTTAATAAAAAGTTTTTGTTAAATAATTTTATTACTACATCTATTTTTTCTCTAATCTTTAATCTTGATTCTAACTCTAATCTTAAGAAATTAGTCTGCATTACAAATCCAGTATATATTTTCTGAATACCAAAAATAGTGTCTAATCTAAAGTAAATATCTTTTGCCTATAATTAATCACAAATTAAATTATTTATATTGAATTCAATTATAATAGATATAATCACTCACTAGTTTTAATTTATGTATAATATTAACATTTTCTGCTATAGATTTAATTCTATTAATAAAATTTAAAATTTGTTAAAAAACTAGGATAAACTAAATAAAGTATTAAAATTTGCTAACACCTAAGTGTTTTTTTGAATTGATTAGCCTTTTAAATTTTTTTTAATAATTTGCAAGTGAATATGTTTTGAAAGTAGCATTGTCTTATAATATTTATAAATATCATCTAATCTTAAATTATGTTATTACAATATATTATTATTATGCCAAAATAATAACTTAACTGGATTAGCCAAAAATTATTCAGATAATTTTTATCAGATGTTTTAAGAATTGTAAAAATAATGTTTAATTTCATTAAATATTCTTTGCAACTTGCAATTTAAATAATTAGAAAAGTATTCTAATTATTTTGTAATATTAAATCATTTTTATTAAATTCACATTTTTAAAAAAAAATATTTTTAAAATAAATTTTTTTTTTTTTTTTTTTTTTTTTAAAATGACTTCTTTGATCTTTTGACTTTTATTAATCACTTATCAGTATTGTTGTTCAATGAACTACTAAGAAGAATGTACAATTGGCTACACATGTAACTTTTTTATATTACCTATTTAAGGAGTCTGCTCGAAGGTTCTTTATCAATTGTCATATCTAACACTTTTGCTTGGATGTTCTACTTTAAACTTTCTAAACCTGTAACCTGTGTTAACATCACTGGGTTATCCCAGATGCTCAGATCATTGTTTCAACCTTAGGACTAATTTATTCTCAAAGTAAACCCCCAGAGCCTTCTGTACTCATTTTTATAGTTGATCTAGATATCACTATAGCAGAACTAACACTTGCGGTCAGGACTGACCATTAAACTGCTATGCCCTTGTAGAGTTCACACAAACCCCAGCATCTACTTTACAGTATATCTGAAATACTTTAGTATACCCCTGCTAGTTCACCAAACTCCCAATCCAGATAGCCTGGTAGAACTTATGACCAGTCCATTGGTATATTAGGTTGGCCCGATATCCTTTTCCTCTGGCTCGATCTGGTGGCCTGGTTGGTAGTACCCCCTACCTAGAGGTTTTTGCCTGTCTGGCTATTTCGACCTTGGTATCTATTTCATAAGGCTAGCCTTTACAGTAGGATCATTGAAGATCTGGCTACCTCTCTATTCGGGTCTTCCCAAATAAACTTCTTGTTACCCAATTTCAATAGATTTACATGGCCACAAGGACTTATCTAGTGTTTGCACCACCTATTGCTAGTTTGCATTCCTTTATGCAACCACAACCTTGTCCCAAAGGACAATGTTATGTGACCTGTTATTTTACTAGCATCTTTAGAATAAATAACTACAAATATTGTTATTAAAGTGGTATTGTACTTCAAAGAGCTATACTAAAAAAGCAATTAAAATAGAACTGAAGTTAGTAATAATACATATAATATGTTTGTATTATATAGTTAAAGAGAAACTTATTGCTAAACAGATAGATATGAAGAACCTCTTGCAAATTTTAATAAAATCTTTAAAACTAATCAGAAAAAGCATTTGCATGATATTTGAAAATGCTGAAGATGATAAGATAAGCTAAATAGACAATATGATCTCTGATCCTGCTTTCAAAATGGCACAAGAATAGTCAAAGATAAAAAAATATTATTTAAATTGAATTTGAACTTTATCTTAAATAAATATTCTAATGAGAATTCTTGAATAAGACATAAATATAGATGTCTGTAAGGTCAGTAATCAAGAATAAACTTTGAAAATAATAGTATATAGTTGGGAGGTTAACTTAAAAAATTAATAGTATGAATTGAAAAATATAAATTAAAATATTAAAAAAATTAAAGTAATGATATATATATTTTAAACTTAAGTTGCATGAGTTAATTATAGTTTTTTTTTAAAAATATATCTGTTAAACAAAAACATTTAATTATTTGAAATCTTGAATATTAGTTTTGTATTTAGAAATCTTTTGAATTGCAAAAATTTTTGAGTTTAAAAGTAAATTAGAGTATTAGAACTTTAATTTAAATTTTATTAAATTTTAAATAAAAAATGATTTTTACTAAAATATAATGTCACAGCTAATGCTAAAAATGGCTGATGCTAAGATTCAGACCTATTTTGATATAAATTTTTAAAATCTTTTTGAGATGTTTTTTCTCTGCCTTTTTTTTATAGTTAAGTTAGTATTTAGAGTTAAAATTAATAATTAAAGAGTATATGTAAATTTTAGCAGAGCTTATATTTTAAATTGAGACTCCAAATTTCAACATTAGCTGTTTTTAGCATCAGCTGTAATATATAATATTACAATTTTTGATCAAAATACCAATACCAAAATGATTAAATATTAATTTTGAATTTAGAAAATTGGTTTCGAGAGTACTGACTATTTCAAATATTAAAAATAAAAAATCATTTCAAAAATATAAATTTGATTTTAATTATATTATATAATGCTATAGTGAATATCTATTATAACAGACAGATTTTCTCAGCCTGGCTACTATATTATAATAAGAGTAGACTATATGTTCTAATATGTAGATTTTGTAAATATAGATAAACTTTCTATAATTATAAATCTGAACAAAACATTTTATAAATTATATTCACTATTTAATAACAATAACAGATTTATTTTCTAAATTATAACTTTACATATCTATTTTTATTAATTCAGTCTTGTAAAAAAAGAATATAAAACTTAAAATATAACTTCATATTATTATAAATCTATTTGAGTGCATAAGAGTGAAAACCTGTAACCAATCATAGTAAATCATTAAATCTACTTTCAGGTTTTTACTCTTATGCACTTATTTACAAAATAATTTAAATATAGTTTACATTATTTCTTACCTAATAACAGATTTTTTTTAGTCTAATTATAACTTCACATATTTATTTTTGTAGGTTTGGCATCTTATAAGATTTGTTAGTTTGTCTTTGTTAAATAGATTATCTTACTACTATAGTACTATAGTTATAAGCTATGTTTTTACTATTTTATAATCAGGAAAACCTATTTTTTGATTATAAAAACTGATATTAAAAATAACATACTGATAAAATTTCATAACAGGTTATTATATATATTACTGAAAGTTTATTATATGTGTATTTGTTCTTTACTTCTTATTAATAAAAATTTATAATTCAATTAAACAATATATATGATTATCAACAAATTTTGGAGGAACTTTCTTAATTTGCTAATATATATTAAAGATGTAAAAGGTAGTGAGTTTGGTATTAATATTGTAATATATTGGTTTGTTAAGTTAAGAAGGTCATCTTCTGTAATATATGATTTTAGTAAAATGTTTGAATAATGTCAGATAGCTTGAAGTGGTGGAATAAAATAATTAGATAGAGGTTTAGATTCAAATAGAAGATAAACATGAGCTTTATTGTAATTATTTTTCATAAAAATAATTAAAATATAACTACAAGCATTGCTTGGTAAATAATCAAAACTATAGATATATTATAAGAAAAAGATGATTGTTTGTAGATATAGAAGTAATAGAAGATGATTATAGGTTAGAAATTTATTGTAGCATGTATAAAGTTGTATAGAGCCAAAGTGTTCATTGGCAATAACAGTATCATTATAATCAGATAAACCAGTTTCTACTAGTTGTATATAAGTGTAATTTAAAGCATTATCTTTAAGAACAGGTTTGGTATATTGTATGTTATTAAGTATTAGTGAATATTTTGAAAGAATAAGTATTGATAAATAGAATTCATAGCCAGATCGATGTAAAATAAAATAGTCAGATAAGGGTTTTGGTTCATTTAATAAGTGTATTAAGCACTTATTATAATTTAGTTTAATTGATATTGCTAGTATAAAGTTGTAAAGATTAAGTAGTATATAATTGTAAGAATATATATATTTAAGAAAGAAATAAAATGTTTGTGGATATAGAAGTAAAAATAAACCTTGATGGACTAACTATTTGTTGTAGCATAAATTTGAATCAAGTAGTGTATTGTTTAATAGGTCTTGTGATTTTTTTTTAAAGTATAATGATGCAATAGAGTTCAAGGAAATAAAAAGTTCATCTGTGGATTTGCTCATCATATGCTCAGCTCTTACAGCTGTGAAGAGTGTCATAGCCTGCTCTGTGTATTAAGTCTGGCTATTATAAACTTGGTTTTCCATATAAATTGACTTTTCTACCTGTTACATTATTTTTTTTTAAAAATAGTCTACTTAAAATGAAGGACATCATAATCTTAAAAGTGATAACTGCATTAATGTAATCTATAGAGGAATTTATTAAAAAGAAGTGTTTGTAAGAAAGAGTAAATCTTTCAGAACTATTGGTTCTTGAAATTGTAAGTTAAATTTGTTTTGTAAGGTTGTTTTGCCTCAGGATATGCCTTTTCTTGAAAGTGTTTAACAATTTCAAAAAAATTCATAGAAATATTATTTGTGTTAAAGTAAGTAATAACATGAGCCAAATAGTTTGTATCAATAATTTTAGTTGTGAGAAAGTCAATGGCTTGTTGTCAGTTAAGTTTGTTAATATTATAATTTTATGCAGCAGTATTTTGGTAAATTTTAAGATATTGATAAAAGTAGTAATTTCTACATTTAGAGTTTGTTTTGGTTAAGTTGTTGGCATATATATATTCCTCAGCTTTAGTTACAAAGTCATCAAGAAGTTGAGTTGAGATTTTTTTCTTAAAAGTTGTTTCATGTTTACCATTAATATAGAAAATTAAAGCATCAATATTAGGATGTTTTTAGGTTTTACTTTCTGTTTTTAAATATTGTGAATAGAATTTGTTCAAAGTTTCTTTAAAATAATTACTATAGAAATATATATTGATAATCTGGTTAGTTGTTGCTATGTGTAGTTTCTTTTTTTTTAAGTTTGGTTTTATCAAGAAGTATACAGTCAAAATTAATGCAAGTATATACAGTATATGATAATTAGTATGCCAAATAGCTTCATTGTATCATTTTTAAAGGTTGTGAGGTTCTTTAAAAAAAATTTTAATAGGAAGAAGTTCTTTGAGGTGTTTAATAAATTGTTGTCAAAATTGAAATTTTAGTGTATTTTTAATTTTGGTTTTATTAAGAAATTCAGTAAATTGGCAGTTGTATAAAGGAAAGAGGTTTTTAAATCATTTATTAAAGTGATCTACAAAGTTATTAAGTGATAAAATATTGTATTTTTCAAGGAAAAAAGGTAAATATTAAATTTTTTATCTATTTTAATATTTATATATTGGTCTTCTTTATTAGTATTAATTACTGATAAGCTAATAGTGAATCTTTTAGGTTTTAGTTTGATGTTCTTAGCAAATTTTATATAATTAATAGATTGATAATTGTCAGATAGATAAAGATATATTCTAACAAAATTAATACAAAATTGTAATTGGTTTTGGGTTTTGTATAAAGGAACAGTAACAGATGATGCAAAAATTTTAGGATAATTAAGTTTAGTAAATAGAATAATAGTAAATTTCAGGATAATTAAGTTTGGTAAATAGAATAATAGTAAATTTAAGAATAAGTTTTTTAAGACTTTTTTTTAAAATATTAAAAGAAATTGTAGTTTTATAATCAATATTAGAATTGAATAGAAAGATAATATAAAAAAGAAATTTTAGTTAAGTTCTGGCTATTTGACAAATAATGTGATAGAAACTAGATATAAGTGCTTTATAATTTTCAGTTACAGGTTTAATCTTCTTTTCTGAATAGAAGTCAAAGAAATATTGTTTAAGAAAATTGAATAAGTCTTTAGATAGTTAAGTTTGTAGTTTAGTGTTTTTTCTATATTTGATATAATAGAAAAATTGGCTAGAAAATCAAATGATAGATTATTTTTGGTTTTAGTATTGAAAGATAGAAGTACATCTTGTTAAGTTGTTTGTTATTTTTGTTATTGTTTTTGTTGTTGCTGTTGTTGCTATTGTTTGTTATTTGTAGTAGTTGTATTATCAATATTTATATTTTTATCTTTATTGTTTTAATTATTACCTAGTGATATTAAAGGATTAAGTTGAGAGGTAAATGAGTTTTGAGGTTTTTATTGAATAAGTGTTTGTTGAAGTTTATCTGCAAATAAAGTATGACTTTTAGAAAGATCTTGCTAGATGTTTTTAGAAGAGCTTTGTTGAAAGTTTTTGAAATAGTCTTGTTAAGAGTTAATTTGATTTTCAATACAGGATTTGTGATAAAGTTTGTCATTATATAATAAAGCATTAGCAGCTAAATAATGCCTATTGTTGGTTACTTTGCAAGTAATACAAATATGTTGATATGTAGATAGTGAAAGTAAAGCAGTTAAAAATGGTAGAACAAATTCAGTAAACTTAATAATATTGGTTGCAATTAGTTTTTTCTTTTTGAATTTTTTAGTAGCTTGTCTGAATTAGGTTTGTTTATATGTTAAGTTTTTTTGTAAAACAAAGTTGGTATGAAATTTGTCACAGATGCAAGTGACTATGATGTTAGTTTTGAAAGTTTTAAAATAATAACAACATTGGTATTGTCTCTAAGTTCAATATTAAAGCAGTTGTTTGGTTATCTGTCAATAAGAATTAGATAAAAAAATAATAAAATTTTTTCATAAACTCTGATACCAAAACTTTTAGAACAGTTTTCATAAAAATAGTTAAAATCAACAAAATTGAATTCAAAACTTGAGAGAGTTAACATTTTGCAGTTGAATCAAATTTGTTATAGAAAAAGGTTTTCTAAATTTTTGTTTGTTAAAAATTTAACAAGTAATTATATTAATATAGATATAGTATATATTTTTTAGAGATATTACTATGACTATTGCAAGTATTATAATCTATATAACTTGTATAGCTAGTAATAATACTTAATTTTTTGTTATACGAAAAATAGTTAAAAATAGAGTTTCTAGAAAATTTTTTTTGTTTTGTAGTTTCTAGACTAATTATAAAGAATCTAAAAGATGTATAATATTTGAAAAAGGTGATTAGATGTTTAGAAAATTTTAATGAGTACCAGAAAAGTAAATTCTCCAGAACACCCCTACAAATTTTTCTAAAATTGCCAATGAAAAAATCTGTAAAAACAGGTTTTAGGTTTTGCTTTTTTGTAAATAATTTAATGAGTTTTTGTTTGTTTAAAACAAAATATATATCAAAATGTTTATTTTGGTGAGCTGAGTAAATAACTAATAATGAACAAAATATATTTAATTAGTAAAATTTTGAGAAAATAAACAAAAACCAAAATATTAATTTTTGTAACTTTTCTTAATAGTTAGGAGTTATTAAAACTTAAAACATGACTATCTAAGAGTAAAAAAATATGCTAAACAACTTTACTTAATGATACTGTTACTAAGTAGATTTTTAGCATAACATAATATATTATATTATTAGTAGTTGTTATATATTATTGTATTTTATATTATTAGTTATTAGTATAGTTATATTATAGTATATAGGAGTTAAAAAATAGAATCTTAATTAGCTATTAGAAGTGTGATACAGACACATGACATTGGATAACATCTATGATGTCATTATTGTCTTACAAAATCCCAAGTACCCCTACACAAGTTTCATGTATCCTAGTACAATTTACTGCATCAAATAACACAGTACAAGAATCCCAAGTATCCCTTTCACAATCCTCAAGTATCTCAACACAATCCCCAAGTATTCCAACACAATCCTCAGATGTCCTTATATAATCTCAAGTGTCTCTACACAAACTCAAGTACCTTGATACATGTTCCAAGTGTTTTAAGTACAAATGACAAATACATATAAACATTGTCCCAACTATCCTTATACAAACTCCATTTGCCTCTACACAATTCCCACTATCCTAAGTACAGTATCAAAAGATATCACTCAAACCTCCACTATCTCTACTAAGTAAAAAGATATATAAAGGGTATCATTTCCTCTTTTCTACTAATTCTAAGTTCCTATACTTCAACCCAAATATAATGATCTTTTAATGATAAAATATGATATTCCCCTTCTAGGATAATTTCTACAGGCAAGGTTGTCATCATATGTATTGTTAATAAAAAGTTAATCTATATACTGTTATTATCTCGAACCATTTGCCTACTGCTATGTAGTAAAGTGAACTACTATATCTCCACCCTGTATATATTTGCAATAGTCAATCACTGTACTGGGTGACCTTGTTACTTGGTTGTATTATACCAAAAAGACTGCAATTCTGTAATATTTTGGTGCCTTCTGGTAGAAATATAAAAAATTTTTGGATGAATCTAACAAATCTTCTTTGGTAAAAAAATGAAAAATTAGTTGACCATTGTTTTTCTTTAATATCTCTATGAATATTTATCCTATCTTTAAAATCTCACCTTCTTTAGATTCTTGAACATTTTCTTTATACTTTGATATATAGGTTACTTAGTAACAAAATTCTTTCCTGATCTTTTATAAATTGTTAAAGTTTTAATTCCCTTCTTATTAAAAATAATTTCTTTAAAATTTTCTTTTTTCAAATATCAGTACACAAATTTTGACCCTTAATATCTCACCATCCACTTGTTCGTTTTGGATGAACTCACCTTCTTTAGATTCATAGAAAGTCCTTTTACATTTTCATCTAAATATTAAGACCTATTAACTTAGTACCAACATCTTGAAAAGGAAAAAAAGAAGAAAAAAAGAAATTTTACAATAATGATTTTGAATACATTTTGTTTTTCTTTAATATCTCGATAAGCTTTGATTCTACAGAAATATAACACATATTAGCATATTTACAGAAGATTGCTCTATAAATTTTATTATACTATATCATAATATGAAAATATTTACCTGACTCATAAATCACTTCCAAAATAGTGACAGCATTTTCTATATCTATAGAATCCTTCTTGAAGATAACAAAAAGAAGAAATAAAAAAGATGTAGGATTTCTTTAAATTACCATAAAACGTTAAATACTTAACCAAATTTAACATTTCAATTACCATTAGAATAATAGAAGTCTGCTCTACAACTTTAATTAAGAACCCAAGACATGCTTACTTAATACCAACATCATATTCAGGATATTTTTGTAAAAAAATATATTCTTGAAATGATTTTCTTTTACTGTGCCATATAGATAAAAACTTAAAAAAATTTTTTTTAGATCTTAAGAAATTATATGACTTCTAGATATCTTATTTCTTTTGGTTCTATATTGATTAAAGATACCAAAAATGATGACTATTTGACTATTACATATAAAAGATAATAACTTATTAACATGAATATTCTTTATAATCTTTAGTATAGTTAGTTATTAAATTATTTTATAAATATAGATTTTATTTGAATTTTATTATTTGATTTAGTTTAGAATAAGCTCTGGATATAGGTAATTCCCAGGCCTCTCTCTCAACAAAAAACATTTTTTAAGACAGTTTGTTATTTCTGAGCAAAAGTAACTGATGATATATTTCTATTCTTATAAAAATAATTCTAAAAAGATTTAATTTTATTATCCAAGTTAGAAAGATTCTATCATGTATTCTTGGACATTAATGCTTGGAAGGTTCAACTATGTACATATTAATGAAAAATATAAAATTAAATTTATTTATTCTAGCAAAGACCCAGATGTATTGAAATATTTATCCTAATAAAGACCCAGATGTATTAAAATATTTATCTTGGCAAAAATCCAGATGTATTGGAATATTTATCCTGACAAAGACCCAGATGTATTGGAATATTTATTCTGACAAAGATCCAGATGTATTAAAAAAAGCATTTTTGGAATTATTATTTTAGATATACCTCTACTAACTTAACTTGAATTAATTATTTTGTATTTTATATTTTGTATTTTTGGAATTTTGAAATTATGAAGAAGTATATGCTTTTATCTTCTAGTTTTGATTTTTGATTTTTGATTTTGACATTATAAGCCAATCGCATATGTATATATATTTTAAAATTATTTAGTTTTTAATTTGATTATTTGAATTCTTTATTTTGTTAGCATCATGTTTTAGATTTATTATTTCCTATTTTTATTATTTTATTATTTTATTATTTTATTACTTGTTAGTACTAACCATTTCTAGAAAAACTTATTCCCTAGTAGAATACTAAAAATTATTAATAAAAAATGAATTTGTAGACAAAAATACTAAAATTTCTAGAAAAAAAAACTACAAAAACGATTTTTGGAAGGTTTTCGTTTTTTGGCTATATCTCTATAAGTTTTAAACATAGAAAGATGAAATATATATTATTCTATTTACAGAAACTTTCTCTACATTTCTTATTATACTATATCTTAGTAAGAAAATGCTTACCTGATCTGCAAATTAGCTCTAAAATCATGATGACATTTTTCAACACCTATAAAAATGATTTTTAAGAAACTCCAACAAGAGAAAAGAAATATTCAGCATTTTTTAAATTCATCATAGAAAGTCATCCACAAGACCAATTTTAACGTTTTAATATTTGTTAGAACCAGAGAGATCTTCTCTACAACTTTACTTAAGAGCTCAAGACATAAATACATAGTACGAAAAGAATTTAAAAACACCTTTTCAAAAAGTATAATTTTAAAACAATTTTTTTCTACTGTGTCACATAGGCGGAAAAATTTTGAAAATTTTTCTAACCTGAATCAGACTATGTAATTTGTAAAGTCTCATTTCTTTTAGGTTCTAGCATGTTCTAAGATACTAAAAGAGATGACTTTTTGAACATTATATATATTTAACAATCATATATATATCCTATTATATTTTATCTTTATTAATATAGTTATTCTCTTTCTTACAAATAATATAAAATAATAGCTGTATTTATGAATAGTATTTTGGCAAATACTAGCTTTGTATTATTGAAATTTAAAAGCCACATATAGCTGTGAACAGTCTGGTTATTAGCACTTCTTTCTCTGGTTATGTTTTAGGATATTTCAAAGTTTTAGTGTTTAGTAATTCTTGTAAAGGGTAAACAATCTTGTTATGCCTAACCAATACAGAAAGAACAATAGGTGATGAACCTCTAATATATAATTCTATTCAATCCTTATAGTATCTAAAAGGCTATTGACTTTAAATTTCTTAAACACTTATTTTATTTTTCTTTTTTTATTTTCTTTTATTATTAGCTTAATCAAAACTTTTATTTTTATTTATGATAATAATTTTTATACTCTTTATTAAAACAAAAAAAAAAATTAATTAATATATTTATATTCTTCTTTGAGTATTACTACTTTTCCCAACCCTATCATCCAATTCAAATTGTCTCCAATCCTCTCATTCTTCATCTGAACCAATCTCTTCTTTATTTTCTTCTATTATTATCATTTTTCCTTTTCCTTTATCACTACCCTTATTCTTATAATCATTTAAATCCAAAACATCACAATTTATCTATTCTATTTCTTTATCAAATTCATCTTCTTCATCCTTATTTAATGAATTATGGAATATTATTATTTAATTAATTATATTATTATTATTAGATTTTATTATCTTTCTTCTTCATCTGAATCCTTTATTGTCATCGAACTATTTAAAATATTTTCTTCTTCATCGATGACTTTTTCTTCTTCTTCTTTCATTACTTCTTCTATTTCCTTTCTAATTTCTTTATTCATATAATTCATCTTTTCTCTTTCCTATTCTTGTTTTTCTCTACTCTATTTCAATTCTTCTTTTTCGATTTTACCTTTTAAACTCAATTTTTCATTTTCTAATTTTTTTCTTTCTTTATTCCACTTCATCTTTTTTATCTTAAACTTATTTTTTAATTCATTTCTTTCAACTACCAACTTCATCTTCTCATCTTGAACTCCTTGATATTTCGACCTCATATACTTTACCTATTTATAACTAAAAAATATTCTACTTACCTTCCTGATCAAAATTCTCTATCTTTTTAATTCTTTTATACAACTTCTTATATTTCTTTCTCTACTTCTCACCCTTCTTACTAATAAACAAATCACTATTTTCTTCTTTTTTCTTATTTAATAAACTCTCAACTATTTCTCTGTATTTTACTTTACTTTCTTGAAACATCCTTCTCCATTCATCCTGACTATTCTTTGCAATTTTCATCTTATACTCCAACTTAGTATTCTGCTTCTCTAAATGTTTAATCTATTCATCTTTGCTATAAAATAATCTTATTAATATTATAAAAAGATTATTTCTTATAAATTATTGAATACTATCACATCTTATCTCTATTCTTCTCATTACTATTATATTATTATTATTTAAAATTATTATTATTATTATCATTATTTCTTATCATTATTATTTCTTTTATATTTTATCTTCTCCTTCTTGCTTCTTCTCTGGACTTTCTTTTCTTGAAATTTTTAGTTCGATATTTTATTTTTTTTTTAAAAAAAAAAATTTACAATTATTTTCTTTATCATGTTCAAAATCTTTTTATTTTATTCCTTATATTATACCCAAACCTTAATTACAAATCACATAAAATTTTAAAATCTTATTGGACAATCAGTTAATA
This sequence comes from Cetraspora pellucida, assembly GCA_910591915.1. Lineage (NCBI taxonomy): Eukaryota > Fungi > Glomeromycota > Glomeromycetes > Diversisporales > Gigasporaceae > Cetraspora > Cetraspora pellucida. The sequence goes on from CAJVQA010002208.1 coordinate 21,059, forward strand.
GAAGTTGATCTTCAAAAATTGTACAATAAACAAATTTAGTATGATATACTATTATAGTAAAATAGATAAGGTGAGCATATGGTTGTTGTATGGTTGTATGTTTAAATCTAGCTGATGAATGTGTTAACTCTGCCTAACAAGATTTATGATAACAGCATTAGTCTGTAGTAGTATAACCCAGTATTTTGAACTTTTGAACTATAAATATATCACTCTATTACAATAGTTTAAAATTAGAATTATAGAAATGATCATCAAACACTAAAGTTCTAGAACAAATTATGTGAAATTCTAAAATATTATTAGACATTTGAAGTATTTTAATGATCTCCAAAAAGAGTACAAAATTGAAATTTAGTAATGTTTCCAGTATGGATTAACAGTATAAAGCATATTACTAGACAGTATAGGTCATATGTTCAAGACTGGCTAGAGGGAGCTCTCTGCTAGGATTCAAGTTCAGTAGGGCCCTTGGTTGAAATACTAGAAACAGAATTTTTTTATATATATATATATTTTTTAAAACAATTATATATATTTTTATTATATGATATTTTATTAATTAGACTTCAATATTTTATTTTTACTATTAGTTTATTTTATAAAGATACTTATATTTTATTATCATAAAAAACAAAAAAAAAAAAAACAAAAAAAAAAACTAATAATAATAATGAACACAATTTAAAATCCAACACCTGACAATCTATTTCTATTACCATTATTCTCTTCTCTTCTTTTTTCTTTCACCCTCAATCTTCTTAAGTTCTCTTCATAATTTTCTAACCTTGCTCTCAATCTATTTCTCTCATTCAACAACCTTGTATATCATTGCTCCAACATCCATCCATTTTGCACCCTTGTCACCACATTTTCTCTTAATTCCTCTAACTCCTCTTCTAAACTCTGAATCCTTCTTCTTTGAGAGGCCACTAACTGAAGCAAGCTATATAAATTTTATTAACTTTACAAAAATAATAATAAGAAAAATATTTTTGTTAAATTGAATATTCACTGTCTATTTTCATTTTGGACCACTTCCAAGGCCCCATACAAGGCATTGTTGCCATTACATCTAGTTCAATGAACACTTCTTGAAAGGCTGTATCTTGGCATTTTGTTATTATTATTATTAAAATTGTTATTGTTGTTGTTGTTGTTATTGAAGAAGTTTACAAAAGAAAAGATAAAAAGAGTAGAAATATAAATATTTTTTTTTCATGAACAATAATCAAATTTTCTTTAACAAAGAAACAAAAATAGAAATCAATTAAAAGTTGATTTAACAAATTTGGAAATCAATTAGAAATAGATTTAACAAATTTGGAATAACAATGAATTATAAATCATATGATTACAAATACAAACAATAGATAGAATAGAAAATTTATTAATAAAAAACAATCACAATAAAGACAATGTAATTGCTAAATTTAGAAATAGATGAACTAACCAGAACAAAGTTGTTAATTTTAGACAAATTAGTAAATAAGGTTCGGAGACCTCACTTTTAAGAAGAGAAAAATACAAAGAACACTATAATTACAAAAATAGAACAGACTAAACATGTGGCAATACAAATTTTGCCAAATATATTTTTTTT
>CAJVQA010002209.1:0-22658 GCA_910591915.1 Cetraspora pellucida
ATACATTTTTAATATAAAATTACATATTATGAACGTAAGATTTTATTAATAACCAGTAGTCTATAAAATTACATATTATGAACGTAAGATTTTATTAATAACCAGTAGTCTATTAAATTAATTTACTAATAGTATGTAACGGAAAAATTCCGACTATCAAAAAATCATGCCGGAATTTTTTTTAATTAACCGGAATCTCCGGTATTTTACAGTAGATTTTGTGCCCTGCTTCTAACGTTTTGCGTATATATGTTAATTCACGTGATATGTCGTCATCGCGAAAATACGCGTTTTCGTTTTTTTTGTTTATATTTTTTCGTCAGCTAATGATAAAATGATAATAGTTTACTAAAACTATAATTAATGAATGAGACTATTCATTACAAATCACAATCATTATTTTGATCTTCTCAATTTATCATTGTATGTAAAGACACGAAAGACAATATGATAAGACAATATTGATTTTGTATGTGGTATACACATGACTTACGCGTCCGTCGATCGCGTCCGTTCCTCGCATATTGGGCGCGACAGCGTATTGATATGGATATGAAAACTAAACCGTAAAACCTTCGTATTATGGACTAACATTCATTCATATTTGATATTAAATTTAACAAGTTAAAATATTTGTACAGAATATTTTATTTACCATTATATATGATAATAAGAAAAGAAAAACAAAAAAGGTTACAAAGAAAAATAATGCTAAATTTTTTTTTTGTAACTTTTAATAAAGAAATATAATTAAATTGCTCTTCGTGCAAAAAATATATATATTTAATATTAAAGCCGACATCAGCCATGTAATTAGTACCAATATTTATTATTCTCAATTATATAAAATGTATTTAAAAATGCTAAGATACTTAAGATCAATTACTTTCGACTTTTACAGTGCTATTATTAGCCACTTCTTCATTATCGGGTAAAGATACACTCTTCCTATTTGCTTCGTCATCTTTATTATTGGACAATTCTGTACTCTTCCTCTTATCTTCGTCGTCATTGTCATCACTAGTGGACAATAGACTCTCTCTATTTGCTTCATTATTAGTGGATAATGTACTTATTCTTTTTGCTTCATCGTCATTATTGGAAAAAAGCATACTCATCCTTTTTCCATTATCATCATGATTGGGAAACAATATACTCCTTCTATTTGATCCATCTACACCTAATACTCGTTTTTCAACATCTTTAATCACAGCCACTACATTGTCCAACCAATGGGGCTGTCTTTCCTCAGGTTGAATTACCTGTTGTATGATCGTACTTTGTACTATCGTTTCATGTGTAACTTCGCTAATAATTTGATTATTTATGTTTTCTACATTTGTTGTATTATTAATTTCATTAATGTTCTTTATCTCGTTAATATTTTTGGTCTCATAATTATTAATGTTAATCGTTTGAACAGTTTCTATGGTTTCAACACATAGATTTTGTGAATCTAATTCTTCTACAACATTAATGCTCTTAATCTTTGTATTTGTACCTTTTACATTCTCAACGTTTTGAGTACCAATATATTGTGTCTCAATCCTTGTTTCAACGTATTGAGCTTCAATATTTTCCACGTATTCAACGTTATCCACTTTTATTTCAACGTTCACGCTTTCAACATTCATGTTTTCAACATTTCCAACGTTTTCGACTCTTTCAACGTTCTCTAAATTTTCAATGTTTTCAATATTTTCCACTAATTGATTCTCAACACCAACACTCTTTTCAACGTTAACATTTACGTTCTCTATTTTAGTTTCAACCTTAGTTTCAACATTCTCAACATACTGATTTTCTACATCAATTTTATTTTCAATATTTTCAATAAATTGCCTTTCAATAGTCGTATTCTCAACGTTCATCGTTTCAACTTTTTCGATTTTTGTATCAATATTCTCAATATTGGTGACGTTTTGAGTTTCCACATGACTACCAATTTCCACTTTTTGTTCAATATTATAAGTTGTTGTTGGAACATTATAAGATTGTTGACGAAGTTTATCTTTTTCATAGTCAGCACGTGCAGTTTCAATGGTTTTTAAAATCTTTTTTCTATCTTCCTTGAGAATTTTAATTTGATCCAAAATCAATTGTCGTTGTTTTCCTTTACCCATACCCCATGTATTCAAATGATCTTCTATCTATTTATTATTATTAAAAGAATAGTTATAAATGAATTTCATATATTTTTACAGTAAAATTAAATATGATAAAATTTAATATATTTAGATAATTAATTACCTTTGAACCATGAACCACATCAACTAGTTCTTGAATAATCAAAAGAACCTCGACTGCTTTGGCTGATAATTGCTTCTTAACATCCGCGTCAAGAATTTCTTGACAAAATTCAAGTAAAGTAATTGAATAATTATTCTTTGATTCAGATGATTGTGGAAATTCTATCACCAAACGTTCCATTAAAATTAGATAACCTATTAATAAAGTATCAACATTGTCGGGTAATGAGCAAAGAAATACTCCACTATAATCGGAATTGAAACAAGTAAATATTTAGTAAAATTAATTTTGAAAAATTTTATATATTAAGAAAAATAAATAAATAAATTCACCTTCCACGTTTAAGAACTTTATATTTGACATTTTTTACAGCAATTGTCGTTCTCCTTCCTCTAATTTGTTTAAATTCTTCACGTGCTATATTGTACAGCTTCGTCCAAAATTCAGAATAACCTTCAGGATTTTGTTTTAACTCATGGAATTCTTCAAGAATTACTCTCCATTTGTCATACCATTCTCCCGCTGGATATTCAAACTGCTCAACAAGAATTAAGAATTGATAATTGATATTTATAGTTTTGTCATTATTAAAAAAAAAAATAAAATCCAATGAAAAATTACCGAAAATGATTTAACAGCACATGCCAAAGCTGCAAAATAATTCTTTATTGCAGCATGAGCAGCAGCATCAGCAATATTTCTCACAAATATAAGACCATATTCCAATTTTGTTTGATCATCTTTGATTTTTTTCAAACAACATCTAATTTCACGAAGATAGAATGTTATATTTGGATTTATTTTAGCGGATGTACGTTGTGATGCATCCCAGAATCTAGCCATGCTTTTATAGAGACGTTCACGAGTTTCTTGTTCTAACATTGAAATTGACCTGGAAGCTACATGAACTACTGCAGACATTGCTTTTCTATAATAGAGAAAATATTTAACAATATATGCATGAGTATGAAAAAAAATAAATAATACAAACCATTGAATCAAACTTACAAATGAAGTTCCAATTCAGCAGTAGTTTCACCATATTTGAGAATTTTATAATCACCAAGGTATACGGCTGATCTTGTAACAAAAGTTTGAACTAAAAAAAAAAAATTTGAATCAGATGCACAATTATTTTTAAAACTCACGCATAAATTATCTAAATCATATAAATCATCGGATTAGATTCATACCAACAGTACAAGTAATATCTTCTTCAGGCACATTCGTCAAAGATTCCATGACAGAAACTATCTCGTGTAATGCAAAGTCTCGTGCTCTTTTTTAAATAAATAAATAAATAAATTTATATTTATATATCATTAATACATAATCATCTAACTCAGCCATATATATATAATCATCTAACTCAGCCATATATATATATATATATATAATTTTTTTTTTTAAATGATGAATAAACTTACAAGTTGTTCTCTTTACGTAAGTTATTCAAAACAACCTGATATTTTGTAATCTCACTCATATTAAAATCATTCTTGACAACCAATTCACCATTATTTTCAATTTTAGTAGCAACTTTAACATCATCAGCTTTCATCACCTCGGTAACCGCAGCGGAAAGTTTCTTGTCTATCGTCGTTTTCCGATCAAGGTTTGAGTTTTGCTTTTCATCCTTGGCATTTTCATCTTTTGTATTTCCATTCATGACATTTTCATTTTTTATATTTTCATCCATGGCATTTTCATCTTTTGCGTTTTCATCCTTTGCATTTTCATCCTCTTTTGAAGAAGAGGAGTTCATTTCTTGTGGGGATTTAATGAGACCTTTATCATCATAGGAAGCTTGTTCAAGAGAAAGCGTCGTAAGTGTATTTTTTGTGCCTTCTAAATTTTTGACATGCTTTGGAAGCGACGTTGTTGTGGTTGTCATTTTCGTCTTTAAAAATTAGATATTTAAAGAACAAAATACAAATATTTTGTTTTATAACTTGCTCGTTAAAAACAGTATCAATATTAGATTGATATTTTGCTCGTTAAAAAAAGGATTAATATTAGATTAAAAAAAAAAGAGAAAAAAAAAAGAAAAAAAAAAGAAGCAAAAAAGCAAAAATGTTGGTTTCTAAAAAAAAGAAAACAAGACTTCGAGAATTATAATGAAAATTTAATCGGATAGGATTGGTTTCTTTTCTTTTTAAAAAATGATTGGTCAAGATACGAATAGTTTTCCGCTGTGGAAATTAAATTTTTTTGCTTAATAACATAAAATATATTCTAGTTTATTTTTATGTTGAGAAATCCTAAACACTACTACTCTCAAACATAAAATAAAATACTGTGTAATTAGAAGAAACAATCTATGTAAGTATGCATGCTAAAAATATATAATCAAAAGATAAAAACGTGGAGAAGCTCCACGAAAACTCCGAAAATATGTAGAGAAATAGAAAAAAAAACCGATGTGGGTTTTTATTTGAGACCGAGCCTACTCGACGCCTCGTCCATTCAAAATATAAAATTGATTTGGTAATTTAAAAGGTTGATGTCTAATAAATACTGTTGCACGAGTCCATTACGCTAAGTAAGACCATTGTGATTGGTTATGGTACAGTTCTCACCAGCGTGGAAAAAAATTAAAAACATTTTAATAGATTATCAATATGGCCTTCCTTTTTTTTGATGGTCACATATCCTTGTTATTTAAAAATTATTTGTAGTACAATAGATCTACGACATTAGAGTTATCGTTTTAAGTAAAGCCTCCTTTAAAGAAGGAACAAAGGACGATGTTTATGACTCGGTGAGAATATTAAAGAAAAATTAGATATTTATTTGTATTATATCGGAATATGCAGTGGTGATATGCTGTATTTATTAAATATATGCTTATATTACCATATGCTAATCGTATGCATAACATTCATGTCAGGGAAAATCCTATCCTTTTTTTTATACTGCTTCTAACTCAAAATTCTTATTTTTAGGTCATATCGAATTCTAACCTTCTTCGAATCTATTTTTTTAATCGATTCGAAATGATTCGTTTCGCGTACATTTGATACTTTTATTAAATATTTATTACGCATACATCAATTTTATTTCACGCTCATATGTTTTGTTTATTACCACCAATGTTATAGAATTATTTATTATTCCCTTTAATTCTTTGGTATAGATAAAAAAACATTTATTAATAAACAATTAATGCATGCATCGTATCTCATCATTTTTCATTTATGCTGTAATTGGTGCATATAGATATATGCCTTGTCGATACGTGTAGCGAACCAACGGCATAAATAACCCTTCTTGACGTTATATGTATATTTTTTCAGTAATACAGTATGCACTAAAATTATGGAATCTTTTCACATCATAATGTCCTAACTTAACATTGATAATGGTTTCTTGCAGAATTATACGATTGATATTTTTTTAAAAATCTCACGCTTAAATTCTCATTTAGCATAGCTCCTATTACCGTTACTGTATCAAAATGATATATTATATCGACATCTGCTGTTCCCCATATATGTACATACATATTCAACTTCCAAATTTTTAAATACCCGGCCTAAATAAAATTGACGTATGGGCACAGAGTCTACAATTCTGTATATATATGGTATACATGTACAAGACCTGCATTTAAGATTTTCATTTGACTTCGTAGAAACATTCATTTAATGGTATATTAATTTAATTAATGCTTTCTCTAGTATATAATTTCAAATATACCTTTCAAGTCATATCTTTTGCGGTTTTTTTTTTAAACAAACATCTAAATTTAGAACGAATAACAAACATTTAAATTTAAAATGAATATTTTATAAATTTGTCTTGCAAAAGGTAAATCGCGGTTAAAGGGTATAAAAATAGCAAATTTAATAGTAGAAATTATCGGAATTTAATATAGTTTTTCTATAGGGTTTGAATGCAGCTAGCTTGCAATGAACATTTTTTTTTATGCCAAGTAAACCTTCCTTGAGTTTCTAACAAATATTATAGAGCAAGTTACTCCGGTTCTAATAGTGGTAGAATTATTCAATTTGGTTCGGTAGACCGCGAGTTATTTGAATTTTCTCCTTTATAACTATATGACTTTACATATTGTCAGCATTCCAACATTAAATAAAAGTAATAGTAAATCTCCGCCGATTTTTACTATGAAATTTATGCGATCTACCACATAAATATGATGGCCAAAAGAAAGCTCTATCAGTAGTTATCGTTATGTACACTCATACTAGATTATAGATGCTGGTGAAATTAAACTATTTCACCAGGTGAAATGGTGAATAGTTTCACCAAAATTGCACCAAAATAAAAAATTTGGTGAAATTGGTGAAATGATGAAACAGTAAAATAATAAAATAGTAAATGGTGAAATCGATAAAATGGTGAAACGTTCATTAATATTTGACTACTTTCATTCTCTATACTTATTTATACGATTATCAATGTTCTTATTTCCATTCATACGTCTATACCAATTCATTTCTACTTTGGTACAGCAAACTTATGACTACAATTTCACCAATTTCATCGATTCGACAATTATACCAGTTACACTAATACCGATTGGTGTGGTGAAATCATTTAATCATTCTAATTTAATTTCACCAGCATCATTATACCAGATCCGCAAAAAAAAAATGATTATCGTTATTCAATAACCCATGCATGCGTTTCTTTGATCCATTAACCCATTTTTACAATATAATTTTAATTCTATGTGAAATTTTCTCATTCTAAGGATTAATAATAATCTATATTAGGCATCATTGAATGACGCCGATTTGCAGGAATTTCATGATTAACGAAATCTATCGATAAAAAAAAAATTTATCCTATAAATGTAATAATACAAAGTTTATATATATAGAGAAAATAATTACGTTAATCCATCTTAAAAGTTGGAAAAGTGAAAAAAATTTGGGCATACATCCGAAGTTTGCTTTGGATGAGAATTCTGACGGAATTAGAATTTACAAAATTCTTCTCCAGAACACTCTTGATTCAAATCAAGCTGGTTCCAATTTGGGGTACAATGTATATATAAGGTAAAAGGGGTATTATACGTAGCGTGGACGGGCAAAGTGGTGGATTTGCACTTTACCTATCCTCTTCATACATCTTTTCTTATCGTTATATTATAAAAGAAACCTATATATATTGATTGTGCTTCCAGAATCACTGATTGTATTATTTCCTGAACAATGATCATACTGTTCTCATGACAACAGTATAATGACTATAAATGTTTTCAAAATATTTTTTTATGTTCGCACACAAAAAAAAAACAAACAAACCTATATTAGAAATATATGTTATAGATGAGAACACTTATTATTTTACTTTTCACAAAAAAATTTTTATAATAGTGTTCTCATGAAAACTCTGAAAATAATTTCGAACACTGTTTCCGAAATGTTAGCCTAACCAATATGAGTTAGCAAGTTCAGATAGGGATGGTAAAAGTCCTGTTCGATCCTGTTGGGTCTCGTTCCATAGAAGTCATGTTTAGAACTAAGTTCGAATTATCATATGAAATCTACATTCCTTAAATTTCGGTTTTTCATACATGTATGATTTTAGTACAATAGCGATAGAACAAAAAACTGAAATTCCTAAATGAATTTTTTGGGGACTTTGGCCGTTAAAACCGGTTTTTTTTTTTTTAGAACTTTGAACTGCAATTTCGAACTAGGACCAGACTGTAGAATCACAGATTAAAAATTTTAGCGTTAAGTAAAATTTTCGATATTTGGAATTCCAACCAATCAAATAACATATTATCATTTAATAAAAATTGAAGTTTGTTTTAAAGCAGAGTACCGAAATTAAGCTCCCTTTTTTGTATGTAGTGCTGGCCAAAATGGTACAACTGTTCTACCTAAAAAAATTTCGCAAATCAAAACCCAATAACCGTTCATTTTACCTATTAAACCACCTGCGCATTAACAAAAAGTTTTCCTTGCGAAATTTTGGTATTAGAAAACCTCTCCTTAACCTAACTAGAAAAATGGCGACGTTTTATGGGCTGGAGTCTTACGCTTTAGAATCAAATTTAAATTGTATAATAAATTTATAAAAAAACGATCTTTGTTGCAAACGTACATTTTGCATTATCGAAAATAAAATCAATAAGAGTAGTCAATAGAAATCAAGCAAATTATTTTTAATAAATTTTTTGAAACTTTAAACAACAATAACTCAGCAAAAACTTAATCAAACTTAATAATTTTTTTAAAAATTAAATTCTACAAACTTGTAATATTTATTTTTTTAAATTTGATAAACTTTTGGTTATCTGTGTTTAAAGTTTCATAAAAATTTAAAAAAAATTTGCTTGATTTCTATTGACTCAATCTCATATATTATTTATGCTACTAATAAAACTTTTTAAAATTACAATCAATTTTTATTAAAATTTTACAAAATATAAATAAAATAATTTATTTATTATGGTAAAAATTTGAACTATTATTATATTTAAAAAATATATACTTATATATATTACAAAATTTTTCTGAATTGGTTCAAAAAATCTGAAATAGCATGAGATTGTTAAATTTACTAAATTTAATTAGTTAATTTTTTTTTTGTTAAAATGATCTCTTTGGTCTTTTGAGTTTTTATTAATGACTTTTTTGATAATGTAATTCTATGAGTTATTACAGAAAAGTGTACAATTGATTATACATGTAACTTTTCTATATTACTTATTTAAGAAGTTCATCTGAAGGTTCCTACCAATTGTCATATCTAACACTTTTACTTGGATGTTCTACTTGAATGTTCTACTTTAAACTCTTTGAACCAGAGACATGTAAAAATTTAGATATTACTTATTGATTTTCAAATTTATATAAATAATTTCCAAATTTTTGTATGTTTTTGCTTTGAACCTGTAATCTGTGTTAATATCATTAGATTATATTTAGTTGTCTAGATCATTATCTCAACCTTAAAATTATTTTATACTTAAGATAAACCTTTCAGAGCTCTTTGTACCTATTTTTACAACTAATTTAGGTATTATTATAGTAGAATTAATATTTGTAGTTAGAGTTATATTATTTAATTACTATGTTATTATAGAGTTTATACAGATTCTAGTATCTACTTTATAGTATAACCTCAGTACTTTAGTATATTTCTATCTTTTTATCTGCCTTTTTGCCAGATTTTTAATCTAGATAGCTTATATAAGATTATAATTAATCTATTAATATATCAAATTAGCCTAATATCTTTTTTCTTTAATTCATTCTGGTAGCTAGTTAATAGTATTTCTAAGACTTCTAACCTAGAGGTTTTTGACTATTTGACTATTATGACCAGATACTATGACCTTGGTATTTGTTTTTTTAGACTAGTCTTTATATAGAATCATCAAAAATCTAGTTATTTTTCTATTTAGGTCTTTCTAAATGAACTTCTTGTTATCTAATTTTAACAAATTTATATAGTTATAAAAATTTATCTAGTGTTTATATTGTCTGATTTGTCAGTTTGCATTTTTTTAAATAACTAGTTATATAGATGTCCTATGATCTGTCAATCATGCTGATATAATCACTATTACAGGTATTCTAATTCAATTGTTAATAACAGTTATTATTGTTACAAAGTAGATTATTAGCATAGCATAGTATATTATATTATTAGTAGTTATTATATATTCATTATTATATTTTATATTATATTTATTATTAGTTATTAGCATAGTTATATTATACTATATAGTAGTTAGATAATAGAATCTTAATTGGCTATTAGAAGTGTAATACAGACATATGACATTGAATAGCATTTATAATATCACTATTGTTTTACAAATTCAAAGTACCCTTATACAAGTTTTATATATTCTAGTACAATTTACTATGCCAAATAACATAGTATAAAAATCTCAAGTATTCTTAACACAATTTCCAAGTGTCCCTATACAATCTCAAATATCTCCAATACAATCTTCAAGTATCCCTACACAATTCTAACTGTCTTTACACAAATTCAAGTACCTTAATACAAGTTTCAAGTGTTTTAAGTACAAATAATAAATATACATAAACATTGTTTTAACTATTCCTATACAAACTCTACTTGCCTCTGCATAATCTTTATTATTCCAAGTACAGTATTAAGAGATGTTACTCAAACTCCCACTACCTCAACTAAATAAAAAGATATATAAAGAATACCTTTTCCTCTTTCTTGCCAATTCTAAGTTTTTATACTTCAATCTAAACATAAAGATCTTTTAATTATAAAGTATGATATTCTCTTTTTAGAATAATTCTTATAGGCAAGATTGTTATTATGTGTGTTGTTAATAAAAAATTAATCTATATACTGTTATTATCTCAAATCATTTGCCTACTACTGTGTAATAAAGTGAACTACTATACCTCTACCTTGTATGTATTTGTAATAGTCAATCACTGTATCAGATGATCTTTTTACTTGGTTATATTGTATCAAGAAGGTTACAACCTTATAATATTTTGGTGCCTTTTGGCAGAATCCTAAAAATCATCACAGTAAAACTAAAAATTATTTTAGGAAAACCAAAATTTATCCAAAAAAAAGGAACAGAAACTTCTCTCAAGGAATTTAATTTCCAGGAAGCAATTCTCTCTTTAAAAAAGATTTATTTTAGAATTTATTTTGAAATAATAATTGTAAAAAAATATTTTAGAATTTTTGAAATTATTATTTTAAAAATATATCTCAATTACTTCAATTTGAATTAATTATTTTGTATTTTGTATTTTGTATTTTTAGAATTTTAGAATTATGAAGAAATTTATACTTTTATCTTCTAACTTTGATTTTTGATTTTTGAATTATTGAATTTTTGATTTTTGATATTACTTACTAGTTACACACATATACATATACACATATTTTGAAATTATTAAATTTTTAAGTTAACTTCTTTAATTATTTTATCTTGCTAACATCATATTTTAGATTTATTATTTTCTATTTTTTAATATTTTATTATTTATTATTTTATTGCTTGTTAGTACTAACTATTTCTAGAAAAACTTATTTTCTGGTGAAATACTAAAAATTATTAATGAAAAATGAATCTGTATATAGAAACATTAAAATATCTATAAAAGAAGAAATTACAAAAATAATTTTTGAAAGGTTTTTATTTTTTGTCTATATCTCTATAAGTTTTGAACATAAAAAGATAAAATACATATCATTCTATTTGCAGAAACTTTATCTATATTTCTTATTATATAGACTATCCTCATTTATATTACCCTATTTAGATTGGTTTTAAATTATGTTGATAGTGATATTAATGTGATCGATATTAACAGAAGTTAACTGTACTATATATTAGTAAGAAAATGCTTATCTGATCCATAAATTAGTTTTGAAATCATGATAAGATTTTTCAACATCTATAAAAATAATTTTCAAGAAACCCCAAAAAAAGAAAAGAGATATTTAGCATTTCTTAACATTTTAATATCCATTAGAACCAGAAAGATCTCTTCTACAACTTTACTTAAGAGCTTAAGTTATAAATATATAATACAAAAGGCCTTAAAACATCTTTTTCAAAAAGTATAATTTTAAAATGATTTTTTTTATTGTACCACATAGGCAGAAAAATTTTGAAAATTTTTCTAATCTGAATCAGACTATGTAATTTGTAAAGTCTCATTTCTTTTAGATTCTATTATGTTCTAAAATACTAAAAGAGCTAACTTTTTGAATATTATATATATTTAACAATCATATATATACCCTATTATATTTTATCTTTTATTAGTATAATTATTCTCTTTTTTACAAATAATATAAAGTGATAGCTATATTCATGAATAGTATTTTAGCAAATACTAACTTTGTATTATTGAAATTTAAAGGCCATATATAGCTGTTAATAGTTTAATTATTAGTATTTCTTTTTCTAGTTATGTCTTAGAATATTTTTAAGTTTTAGTGTCTAGTAATTCTTGTAAAGAATAAACAATCTTGTTATATCTGACCAATACAGAAAGACCAATAGGTAGTGGTATAATTGTAATCTGTATAGATTACAATTATACTACTTAATTCAGACTATAACCATCCTATTGACAATTGGATCACATGTGTGTCATCATTCGAGTGATGAATGATTCATGCTTGCATCATCAGAGATATATTAGTATTTGCTCTATCATTTGAGTGATGAATGATTCATTGTTGTGTCATTATTCGAGTGATGAATGATTTGCACTTGCATCGTCAGAGATATATTAGTATTCGATCCATCATTCGAGTGATGATTAGTTCATGAGTTCGTCATCATTCGAGTGATGATTAGTTCACGAGTTCGTCATCATTCGAGTGATGATTAGTTCATGAGTTCATCATCACATTTGCTTCATCATTTGAGTGATGAGCATTTTGTATTAATGTCATCATTTTCGAGTAGATATATGTCTGACAATGCATTCAGTTATATATCGTCATTTGTGGGCTCGATGTAAGACTATGCCCGAACTGGGTACATAGTGCCCTAGCTTTCTGGTTAATTCCTTTATGAGGGCCAGAGTTGAGGCACATAGCACTAAAATAGTATTTGTATCCTAGCTTTGTATGATGAACTCAAATATCGATCGAGGATAAGGCATGTAGTGCTAATTAGTTATCCTTACCTGGTGGCCCACAAAAGCATAATTTTATTTTATATATATATCTGTAATAATTTTACCTTTGTGGGCCACTTTTTTTATTCAAAATAATACTTATATAATACACTCAATTATTAATCAAGAATGAGACACTACATGCTGAATTGTTATCCTTATCTGATGACCCATTAAAGTACAATTTTATTTTATATATATCTGAAATAATTATTCCTTTGTGGGCCACTTTTTTTACTCAAAATATTACTCAAATTGAAAAATCTTTGATGGCCAACATTTTTCGGTATAAGTTGTCTTTACTAGTACTACTTAAAGCATATTACTTATTCTAAACTGTATTCTGATTAAAATTATATAACACAAAAATAGTTATCGAATACATACCTTAATTCATATACTGGAAGCACTTACCAAAATTTCATTTCGATCTGGTAGGCAGGTACGCAAATCGAATAACAGCAACTGCTACCATGACCCAGAAATCTCTTTCGTCATCTAAATCTTATCATCCAAAATTGTATGATACAAAAAACTCCTTTATATAATCCAGGTATTGAAATATTAATTTTTTATTTGAATTTTTTCTTATGCTTATTGTAAAAGTGACATAAATCTCTTTACTTGGATATATAACTAGCTGAATGTAGCAATTTCTCTACTTCAAAAATTACTACTTAACTAGATTGTATTATTTTGAACAACAGTTATGCATATTCAATGAGGGCCAAAGAGTGGGTTTTTAATTTTTTTTTGTATAAAGTGGTAGAAACCTTTATTTTAGCCTTGAAATTTCACTTATATTCCAAGAAAGCAATCTTGTCCATACTCTTACACTCTTTTTTTCAATAATTGAAAACTCATTTTATATAATATACTTTTAAAACATAGGCAAAAAAATATATCTGGTAATGCATTTAGTCATATATTATTATGCTATATACATGTGATTAGGTTATGTTATTGCGAGTTTTCTTTAAGCACTTCTGATTTTTCTGCCATTTTCTCTAGCTTTTTCCAGTAATAATATTTTATATTTCAATACTTACCACTATACCTTGTACATATTGCCAATATAAAAAAAGTTAACTTATCACACTTTTTACATGGTATACATATAGAAGAATTCCTGTTAATATGAGAGTCTTCAACTTCATATTCCTCGTTGTATACTTCTTTACCACCAAATAGATCAATCATATTTATACTAAATTCTTTAACAATATATACTATATAGAATATTTAATAGAAAAATTAATGCAATCAGAACATGCTATATGTATGCTAGATGAGTAAGCATTCTTACTCTGTGAGTCAACCGAAAAAATGGCTTGAAAAAATATATTAAAAGCTTGTAATAAGTATTTCACTAATGGGCCAATATTAGTGATACTATACAATAAGATTATTTTTTATATATAAATAATATCCAAGTTCAAATAGATAGTCTTGGTTAACCGATTTACATATCCCACAATTAATCGCTTTTTTTATGACCTTTTAGAGTCACTCCTTCAGCCTGTGAAGCAATGGCACTTCGAGCCTACCTATATTTCATGTGCATCTTACAAACTACACAACCGCAATAATTAACAGAGCAAGAAAAATATATGCTGATAGTGGTGACATCAAAGTGCTTGCCACAGGGATTGCTCCTATTCCTCCTATCAGAAGAGGCAAAGCCTTGGGACCAGACCTCATCTAAGAATTCGATTCAATTAAAGCAGACATATTATCTTTACTAATTTCGCTAATGCTAGTTCATTACTTATCTTGGAGTTGGCCTCGGTATTATTTTTTGATAGTTCAGTAATCTCATCATTAGTATATGTCAATATATTACTATTGGTTTTTTTGGTTTGATCCATATTTTTTCTATATATAAAATATTTACTGAGATCAGTACTATCCAAAGATATATTATCAGACTTAGTAATATTTTTTTCGTCATCCCCACCAACTATGGGTTTCGATATAGTCTTTAATTTCAGACACTCAAGCTCATTGACCTTTGATTTCAATTTGCTCTTTATATTTTCCAATTCAGCTATTTTGGATTTGAGAGGCACGATCTCAGTTTCTTTTTTCAATGAGTTGCTTTGAATCGAAATCACATCTTTCTGAGCTAAAGATAACTTACCTTCCAATATCTTGATCATAGACTCTAGTGATTTGATTTTCTTGGATTTTATATCATTCTCAGCTTTGAACTTCGCAAGAGAAATGTCTTTATTAGCATTTTCAATCTGTAAATGCCTAGCTTCATCAATGAGTTCAAGATTATGAGTACATAATTTCTGGATCTCAGTATTAGCCCCTCCCAGTTTTTTATCCCACTTTTTTTTGTCTCGATCTTATTGTTTTCTCTTTCAATTAATTTTTTTTCTTGTTTTTCATACCTATCCCACAATTTAGCATTATATAAGATATCTCAGAAGAATCTTGGAGGGTGATATATAATTCTTTCTTAAGGTCTATCACATTGTTCATATTAAATAAAGAGAATTATTATAAAAAATAACAAAATATGAAATATATATGATAAAATATGTGTTAGAGACACTATTACCTTGTAATGACTCTTCGAGTCTAGCTCTGCTATAATTATCTGGTAATGCTATCAAAGAAATTACACTTCTAATATAATTCAACAATAATAAATAATTACTGATTTTTTTAGAAAATTATTGAATATTAAATATGTAATTATCTATGATTATCAATCTTTTTTTAACATAAGAGAAATAGGAGTATTTTAGCATTTTCAATAATTTTCGATAATTTTTTATAATTATAAAAAGGATAAAATACATAACTGTAGAATATTATCATACTGATACTCCTTATTTATTACCAAAAGCTATTGAGAAAATCATTCAATCTCGAGAGATGATTAAAAATGCATGCAGAGAAATAGCTTATAAATAAAGTACTTCAACTCATAGAATATATGAAATTTGGAAAAGACATGCTAAAGGAATACTCTTGCGCAAACAGCAACTAATACATAGTGTTGTTTCTTCTGAAATAATGTCTGAAAATAATACTTTAGATAAGAAGTCAAAGAAAAAAAATCAGGATCCAGTATGGAGGCTAGCTTTTTAGTTAATAAGATTGGTATAACTAATATTCTGATAAAAAAAGTAGATAAAATGGATGACTTACAAGTTAAGCTTGTACAAAATTATAAAAAAAGGGAAGAAGCTAAACATGAGATGAAAAGGGTCTTAGATTCCAACTAATCTATTTTTGTTTTTTCTAAAGTAGTTTGCAATCTATTGCAGAGCAATGGCTCTTCAAGCCTACATACCATTTCAATATTAGATTTGTTATAAGCCTGTAGTTTTTTATTAAGCTCGATTAATTCAGTATTGGATTCGAGTACCTCATATAGTGATTTTTCTAACTCCTTATAGCTCATGCATTTTTTTTAAAAGTTAAATCATTAGAATCTATATTAAAATCTGTAAGAGCGTGCCATTTTTCCTGTGAAATTTGATCAGATACCAGAGACATATTATCCTAAGATACAGTTGCACAGTTTACTTTGAGATTATTCTCAACTTTATGCATATTTATTAGAATAAAGAACTCCTTACTATTGTATACAAGTTTCAATTCTCATCTTGATGCAAGTAAATCATAATTATATTTGTCAAGTAACATATTAGATAAAATTAACATCGCTTGGGGTATTTAACTACTGCAAAATCAGAATATATGGTACAACCAGAAGTAAAGTCCACTGGTACATTTTGGGTAGTTACAAGAGATTCGGTAGGAATAGTAGCAATACCTCTGTAGTCATGTTTATCTTTTGTATCAATTACCAACTTTAATCGTTTGGTTATATCTTCAGATATAATTGCAAAATTAGCACCAAGATCTACAGTAGCTGCTAGAATTACTAGTTGCTTGATCTTGCATTTTGTAGTTACAACATCTGTAGCCAGATCTTTTCTCTGAACAAAATCTATTTCTATGAGGTCATTAATGAACTTATCATCTGAATCAGGTATTTCTGAAGCTGGTTTTCTATAATTTTTAGCAGAAATAGTTTTACTAAAATCAGATTTTTGAATAGATGAAGCTGAAGTAAGTAAACTCTCAGCATGAGCTGGCATATTGGTGTTAATCTTAGCTTTGAGTTTTCTATTCAATCTATAGATGCAATGCTATCAAGCATATCTAGTACAACACTTTGAAGAGATTTATCAATAACAGTGGATTTATTTCGTAACTTACTAGAATTGGGAATCTGCTTTTGGTCTCCTTTGCAAGGCTTGAATGGGTTTCCAGTTCGAAGCTTTGCTTTCTCTTTTTTGATTTTGGATTACTTGGGTTTATTCCCAGATGATAATTTTGTAGAATTGCTCTTATGTTTTACTTTTTTTTTACCTTACTAATATGAACCTTAATGTTACTTTCAGATTCAGATTTAGCTGAGGATTCTTCAAAATTGGATCCCAATTCAGAGCCAGAATCAGAATTATTATCAGAAGAGTTAGTATCTGAATCTAACTTAGAGCTTGAATCTACAGTAACTTTATAGATATTCCCTTTTTTATTTTTAGATCTACTCTTCTTTTTCCAAGGACACTTATGAGAATTATGCCTAGTTCTATTACAGTTTAAGCAATAGTGTTGTGCTTTCGTAGCTTTTTTAACAGCCCTAGCTATATGCAACTTCAACTGCTTCTTCATAAAATTGGCCAATTCATCATCAGAGTTAACTTTAACTTTCTTTATTACTGGTTTTGGAGGCAAATCGGGCTTGAAGATAGAAACAAATTCTGAAACCTCCCCAGTAATCCATTGTACAAATCTATCCATTAATATATCTTGCATTTTTTGATATATGCCAAGAGGTTGTAGTCCATAATAAGATTGAGGTGTCTGCAATGGTTGTGATGGCTGTATTTGCTAAGAAGCTAATTGTGAAGAAACAGATTGAGATTGTGTAGGTGTTATTAATTTAGATGACAATTTATAACTAGACTAGGGTATTTTACTAACTAATCCTAATTTTTCTCTGCTCTTCATATTTCAATTCACTCTAAAATTTCAAAAAGATCAGCTAATAGTTGCTCAGTACCAATGCATTTCGCATCATTCTTCAAGTCTGAAGACAAACCTCTTAGAAATTGTTTCTTAATCTGTTGCTCATCAAGATTAAGCATTTTTCTATATTTTAAGAGTTTTGAGTAAAAGTCTCCTATAGGTTTACCTCTCTAAGCTAATAATCCATAAACTAAATTGTGCTTTTCACTTATTACTGTAGGATATTCATTTCTGAGCCAATATAATGCTTGACCAATCTGAATGTTACCAAATATTATAGGATTAGCATTATCTGCATTAACAGTATTGGCAGGTCTATCTGATGGATGTCCTTCAGCTAAGCACCAATCTTCAGTAAAAGCTTCAGCTGGAATCATGGAAACATCTACAGTTATTGCATTATTACTAGCAGTATTTGCATAGTCATGGGCAATTGAAGGATTTCTAAAGCTATTACTAGTATTCATCTGTGCCATAGTGCGTCCCCAAAGAGCACTTATACCAGCCTGGCCATAATTTGCAAAAATATTGTAAAGTTCCTACTGTTTACCAAGAATTTTTCAATCAAACCATTCTAATGCTTGCCCATATAGACATCCTCTAAGAATACCAAATGCTTGATCCCAATTGGCAACTGGGTCTATACCAATGCTAGCTAAATATAATAATAATCAACTAATAAAAATATCAATATCTTCATCATATTTACCTGAAAAATTTGGTAATAGTAGTGGTTGTAATACTATATTTGCTTGTATATTTATAGGTAAATTATTCTGTAATGTAAAAATTTGTTGATTTAAATTCAAAATTAATTGCTCAGAATTTTGTGCCTGAGTTTTCCACTTACCCCACTTGTTGTCCAGTTGAATATCGGCAAGTAATAGATCATTTTCTAGAGTCTTGCATTTATTTTTCCACTTATTGTATCAATTTGTTGTAAGATTTAAGAGATGTGTAGTAATTGCTCCATCCATCTTACATTCTTGTAGTTGTCATTGGATTCA
The DNA here is from genome assembly GCA_910591915.1 of Cetraspora pellucida. Classification (NCBI taxonomy): domain Eukaryota; kingdom Fungi; phylum Glomeromycota; class Glomeromycetes; order Diversisporales; family Gigasporaceae; genus Cetraspora; species Cetraspora pellucida. Next base: position 18,950 of record CAJVQA010002209.1, read on the forward strand.
TCTATTCTTGAATTCCAATGCAAATTTTTCTAGAAGCAATTTTGATATTTGTCTTTTTTGCATATGGATTGTAATTCGACTATTAAGTTCTCGAGATTTAAATATATTATGTTGTGTTCTGTGGGCCTCATAAGCCTGATGAAGAAGGCCATAGTTATTTTGAAGTATAGCTAACTAGGTTTGTGAATCAGTTAACTGGGTTTGCAAATTTATTAGCTGGGTCTGCAAATCCACTACTTGGTTTTCTGCATTAATTGCGCGAGCATTTGCTCATGAATATATTTCTGGTACCAATCTTTCTAATCTTTTACCTGCATCAAAAATTATATTAAGATAATCTACAATATCATTTAATATAGGTGCTGTTGTGATTGGGCTTTGAAAATACCATCTAATATTATCAACCTCTCGCTGAATTCTATGATTCTGAATCGTAGCTTGATTTTTGGATAAAGATAATCTGAGTGATTCTGATTGTTGAGCCATATCTATATTATCATTGCCATTTTATATAAAATAAGTATTTTTATTTTTTCATTAAGCTTGTCTATTTTATCCTGAAAATTTACTAACCGTTTTTTCAAAAAATCTATATAATTCTCTCAGTTTTTAGAATCTTGAAGTGCCTTTTCTAACCATTCTTTGAGATTAGAAATTTCTTGTCACAATAGATCCAAATCCCCATCTTGAATCAAAATTTCTTTTTCGAGATATTTAATATAATCTTCTTTTAAGGCTAGATCCTGCTGTAATTTACAAAATCGATTTTTTATTATCTGCAAACTATCTTCAGCTTGAGCTAGTTTATTTATACTAATTTCTGGTGTCATTGCAGTATTTTATAACATAATAAACAAGAATCAAAAAATTAGTCTTTTATATATGAGTGAACCTACTATTATTATAGACCCTAATGAAGAATTGCAAATTGTTCTTTATATGATCTACTATAATGTGCCTGGCTTTTATTTTAATCCTAGAAAAATATAAAAAATATGTATAAAAGAAGAATATACTCATTTTTGACTTAAAAATATCACAAACTGGTTAGAGAATCAGTATGATTACTAAATATATCAACACCCACCAAAGATTAAGGCCCAGACTAGCTTTTCTAAATGCTGAATTCCTAATAAATTACATCAATGTAACCTACTGCCCTATGTCCACGATGATCAGAAAAGAGGAAAAATATATTTATACACTTTGGTGTTGATAGACATGGCAACTAGATATAAATGTGCAATAGCATTAACATCAAAGACTAGCTCAGAGGTTTGGAATGTGATCAAAATAATATACAATGATCCCAAAAATCCTCTCAAGTGGCTGGCATTGTTGATAGTTGATGGTGCTGATGAGTTTAAAGGATCATTTACTAAAAGAATAGAGTGATAATGTTTCTATAAGAGTTGTAGATCTTTATAGCTTTGAGAGCTTAGAATTAGTTAAAAAATTCAAACAAGATTTGGCTAGACTTATATACAAAATTCAATATGCCATAGAGGGAAAACTTAAAGAAGGTGAATGCTCGAAATTATAGAACAAGATACTTCAGAAAATTATCGACTATATAAATAATAATAAAACTTGATTAATAGGCATGTCACCATCATATGCAGTGACATTGGAAGAAGTAATACCTAAAGTATCTACTAAACCTAAAAGACCTATTGGAAAGGATGAACCATGATTACAGAAGGGGCTCACAGTAAGATATCTATTAAAACCCAGTGAGCTAGAAGAAGGGCATATGCATAGAAAAACTGACACATAGTGGTCATTGCATATCTATAAAATCAAAAAAGTTATTGTTGGTAAAAATTTACCACAACCAGTCTTATACTATCTTGAGGATGAGTCAATTAATTCAACTAAACATTTAATAGATCATAATCCCAAAAAACCTTTTAAGAGAGAGGAGCTCCAAGTAATCAAGAATCCTGAAAAGGTTGAGTACCCACCTGATGAGTTTATACAAAAATATCACCTCTTTGGATCAATACATTTCATTCGTGTTTCTAATAATGAATTTGACAGGGCACAATGATATGCTGAAAGATGTGATAGAAGTATCTTAGCTAAAACTAGGTGAATAAATAATCAGAATGTATTCCTCTGAACTTGTGAAAATGGACTGCATCAGTTTGAGTACCCATTTTCATTGATTGCAACGAAATTTGAGTGGTGTCCACTTTGTTTTTACAATAAGAATGAGTAATGCTGTAGATACATTTTTGAGGATTTATTAGATAAGAAGTTCTCACCATGTTCAGATAAATTTTTAGGTGAACTCAGACTTGATGGATATAACGAGAAATTGCACCTGGCATGGGAGCATCAAGAAGTACAACACTATCATCAGAATGCAATGTTCCACAAGTGAGGTCAAATTGATCTGGATAAGCAAAAGGCATGCGACAAAAAAAAGCAGGAGATATGCAAGAAGCAAGGTATAGATCTGATTGGAATACCATTCGATTCAAATTTATATACATTTATAAAAAGTGAATTGCAAAAGAGAGATTATTTATTGCATAAAGAATAAACACATAAGTATTACTTAGCATGAATAAGATGAAAGAGAAAGGCATGCCTATATTTGTATACAATATCGATGAGACATCTAACAAATCCTTAGAACAAATGAAAGGTAATAAGTATTCACCAGATGCCCCATTTAGATTACTGATATGTGGAGGCTCCCATAGCAGAAAAACTAATATAGTTATAAATCTTATACTTGGTAACAAACTACAATGTATGTTCAAAGAGAAAAAAGGTTAGCAGTATATTAGAAATGATGACCTTGTATTAATAGTCAAGCATTTTGAGTCTAAATGGCAACTTGTACAAAATAGCTATCAGATCTTTGCAAATAGCCCGAAACCATATTGAGAGGATGTTACATTCAAAAGATTATCTTCAAATAAAATTCCAGATATAACTAAATTCATACCAGAATGAAGTACAGTTGTTGTGTTCGAGGATTTATATGCTAAACCAAAGAAAGTACAAAAACAAATTATTCTGTACTTCATTAGTGGCCAGCATCAAAATATCTCACCCATATATGTGAGCCAAAAATATACACAAACTTCTAAAATTATCTGCGAAAATTTGAGCCATCTTGCATTATTTAACAATGGAGGATCCCGAGAAGACATTTATAGAATCATGCGACAATATACAGATAATCCAAAAAAAGCATCCAAAATTATTGATAAATATTTGCAGGATCAAGATTTCGTGGTCTTTAACTTTACTAAGGCAGTTTATGATTTTCTCACAATTAGATTGGATTAGAACACACCATTAAAATTAGATAAATAGAATAAGGCTTGACAATTAATAATTATTTTTTCTGCTATAATTTTGTTATATTAATATAAATACATTCTACTTACTACTTTTTATATTATTGAGAAGATGCATGTCTCTAGCTAGTGTTGAAATTGAGGTAAGTGTGAAAAAAATAAACTCATCATATTTTTGAAAAAGTGCATTCTATGCATTATCTACAATAGGAGATTTTTGTGTTCCGTAAAATAGGCTCATATGCAAAACTTTAAATATATATTATACTGTTAATTCCAAAAGACGTTTTTGGAATCTATCCTGTAATTGGTTTTTTTTTTTTTTTTTTTTGGTATTAAGGTGACCTCTTTGGTCTTTTGACTTTTATTAATCACTTGTCGGTATTGTGGTT
>CAJVQA010002210.1:0-22654 GCA_910591915.1 Cetraspora pellucida
CATTGAACCACAATACCGATAAGTGATTAATAAAAGTCAAAAGACCAAAGAGGTCACCTTAATACCAAAAAAAAATATATATATATATATAAAAGATATAGTAAATATAATAGAAATAATAGATATAATAGATATATAAAATCTATTGGATTTGTTAGATATGTTAGATATATTAGATATGTTGAATCTAATAGATCTGTTAGAAATGTTAGATTTCTGATACAGTAATATGATCTAATTAGAATCAAGTCATATATACTAAAATTAGTACTTTTATCAAAATCATCACAATCTTATAATCCTGTAATCAGAATCACATAATCTTGTGCTTGTTAAAACCATCTTAGTGAGCTGAATCTAATGATAGTTATTTCATTCAAATTAGTTTAGTACATCAAAAGTTATGACCAAAAATATATAAAACTTTTAATATCAACAATAGATTTGTAATACAGAATTAGTACCAATTCTCTAAAAATTTTATTTTTTAAACATTTTTTTAAAAATTTTTTGCTTTTCTTTTTACTTTTTCCTATTATTAAACTGTTTTAACTACTTTTTTATTTTTTTATATCTTTTTTGAATGCTCTTCTTTTTTACTTAGATTTTTTCAAGTAATTTAAATAACTTATATAAACTTAGTTTTGTTTTTTACCAAATTTATATTTAAATGATCAGCAAAGAAAGTTTTCAATTTTAATAAAAAATTAAAATAAAAATAATGAAAAATTAATAATTAAATTAAATAAATTATTCAAATTTTAAAAAAATTTAGATATCTTTAGTAAAATGTAAAAGTATTTCAATACGTACTAAAAATCTTTTAATTGAGCAGCTAATTTATTTTTTTTAGATGTTTTAGCTTTATTTCTAACTAATAAAATAGCTTTTCTACTTCCAATAATTGCATCTTTTCTTACTTTAATAAATTGTATAACAAAACTAACTAATAGTTTTGCAAAAACTTATTTGAACTTTAATTATTTCTTGGTATTTTAGACATATTCAATAATTTTTGAAATATTGCAATATATTGTAAAAAGTTTAAAATATATTTAAATTATAAAAAAAAATAAAATTAAAAAAATAAAAAAATAAAAAAAAATAAAAAAAAATAAAAAATAAAAAACTAAAAAATAAAAAATATATATAAAAGAAATATATAAAAAATTTTAAATATATTTAATAATTTTAAAAAATTCAAAATATAAAATAATTTAAAAAACATAATATTTTGAATATGGGATATAGTGACCTAGTAAAGTGGTCAGGTTGTCAACCTCCCAAGTAGTAGGTTGGATGTTCAAATCCTATCGATAGTGAAAATTTGAATAATTACCTATATAATATTTATATTATAGCAACTGTTACTAATGATTGGGTTAGGATACCTGTAATGGCAATCACACTAGTATGACTAACAGGTCATAAGATATTTGTGCAATATTGGAGTTATACAGAAAAATGCAAACTGACAAATTAGGCAGTACAAACACTAAATAAGTCCTTGTGATCATATAAATTCATTGAAATTGGATAACAAAAAGTCTATTTGAGAAAACCTAAGTAAAGAGATAGCTGGATCTTTGACAATGCTACTATAAAGGCTAGCTTGAGAAAACAGATACCTAGGTCTTAGTAATTAAATAGGCAAGAACCTTTAGGTTAGAAGTCTTAGAGATACTACCAACCAGGCCACTAGAACAAACTAAAAACAAAGAATATTGAACTAATCTAATATACTGATAGACTGATTATAGTCTTATATGAGCCATCTGGATTGCAAGTCAGATGAAATTCAGAGGTATACTAAAGTACTAGAATTATGTTGTAAAGTAGATGTTGGGGTCTAAGTGAACTTTACAAGAGCATAGTGGTTTAATGGTTAAGCCCTAACCACAAGAGTTGGTTTTGCTATAGCGATATCTAGATCAGTTATAAAAATAAGTACAGAAAGCTCTAGAGGGTTTATCTTAAAAATAAATAGTCCTAAGGTTGAGATAATGATCTTGGCATCTGGATATAACCTAATGAGTTAATACAGATTACAAATTTAGAGGATTTAAAGTAGAACACCCAAGCAGGAATATTAGATATGACAATTAGTAGAGAATCTTCAGGTGGACTCCTTAAATAGGTAATATAGAAAAGTGTATATGTAGCCAATTGTATGCTCTTCTGTAGTGGTTCATTGAATCACAATACTGATAAGTAATTAATAAAAGTCAAAAGACCAAAGAGGTTACCTTAATACCAAAAAAAAATAATAATATTTTGAATATATTAGACAAATATTAATAAATAAAAAAAGTTTTAAAAATTTAATAAAATGTTTGATAAATTTAAAATATAAAAAAATTTTAGAAACTTAAACAAAAAAAATACAAAAAAATTATCTATTATTTTATAATTTATACACTTTAGTCAATTTGAAATAATTTTATTATTCTTAATTAATTAAATATTTAAGTACATATTTTAATATTTTTATAATAGTTCTAATATATTCAAATATTTTTGCTTTTCTTTAATAATTTTTTAATATATTCTAAAATATTTTTATTTAATTTTAAATGTGTAATTATTTTAATTTTATTTATAGTGTTTTTTTTTTTTTAAACAGTCATACTAGTACTTTAATTTTTTTTTTTGGTGTTAAGGTAAAGCCTTACTCATATCTTTATTAGTAATTTTAGTTGTACATATTAGTATATTATATATTAAAGATATACTAAGATTGTAAAATACAAATAAAAACTATATGCAAGAATTAAAGCTCAGACAACTTTATCTGTAATCTAAACTGCCTAAGGTCCATCTAGATTTGTAATATTAAAATATGATTGTAAGATGTGCTATGATTAATCCAAAGTGTTGACTATATATTGATTTTTCTAATAGCTTGTTTAACTGATAGACAAGTATTAGGACATAGGTGTAATTAATCTGCTATTCTATATAGACATAAGTATGTATAGTTTGTATATGATCTTTTGTAATTTCTAGTTTGTTGTATTTGTTGTAAAGTATTGTAAATATTACGAGTTTAAAGAGATATAATATTGTTATTTTTTTTTTAGTTAAAGAGGTCAATGCAGTATAGTTCTATATTTGATTGTAAATTTGATTATTAATATTAAGAAGTATTTGAATAATAATTTGTGAAGCTATCTTAGTTGGTATATTGTAGTTATAAATTGTTTTAATTAAGGCTTTGGGTATAAGGCCTTTAAGAGTAAAATTAAGATAAAAAGAGTTTGCTTGAAATAGTATTTAGTTAAATGAAGAATGTTTTGGAATTTTTCAAATAAGTTCATAAAGCTAACTAGTAAATAAATTAAGATCTACTTTAGATAAAATGTGCTGAATTGATGAATTAATAATGTTTGTTATAAGAAAAAAGTTGAGACAAGTTAGTCAATATAAGTAAGAGTCATGAAGATTACATCAGAAGCAGTTAGTATTTGTAAAGATAGTTGGATATATGTTGTAAAAAGAAAAGTATATTGGTATTCATTCAGTAGAACTTTAATTTTAAAGGCTTTGGATTGATTGAGTTTGAAACTAATAAAGTTAGATAAGGGTTTTTGGTTATGATTAAGATATAGTCATATTGATTGTTAGTCTATGTAGTAATTAATATAAGACTATTTATTGTTTCTTTTTATGAGAACCACATTGCCAATATGTGAGATTTGCAAATATTTTTAATAAAATATCAAGTAGAAAGCTCAACAGAATTTTGTTTCTATTGTAAAATATGAAAAGGTTGTAAATGTTTGTATATTAAAAGTTTAAAGACAAGGAAAAGGTATGTTGTTTTGCAAAAGAGTTAGCCATATTATTGAAGATATTATCTGTATGAGCTTGAATTTTGTGAAAGTTGATATTTAAATTAAAGAATTTAATAATATTAAAAAGTGTATACCATAAAGACTATATATTAAATTTAAAAAGTTTGTTAGATTATTGAGTTGTATAGAGAGTTTGTAGTACTTAAATATGACTAATTGTAAGTCAGTATAGATTTGAAGTATTGCATTATGAGGTACAGTTGAGATAGCAGATAAGATAGAAAAGAGCTTTGCCTTATAAGCTGATGGCCAAAGATGGTTTTTAGCTGAAAATTTATAAAGGACTTGGTTGTTACTATTAATTTAAACCCATCCAATGCTCATTAAGCTTTGTTCAGTTCCAATATTAGATACAGATCTATCAGTATAAAAAGTAAATTCCTTATATAACTAATTATTTTAAAAAATTTCTTCAAATTTGTTTGAATAGTTATTAGATTTAAAGAGTTCTGTAATAGTAGAATTTGATATGTTGATAGTAGGATAGTTATGTAAAATTTGTGAAGGATTTTTTATTGCTGTTAAATAAATAAGATCTAGATAGTTAGCATTAAGTTTAAATTTGGAAGTTTTCCTTTCTAGAAAGCTAGTACAGATAGTTGCTGAAATGTTAATTGTGCATGTTTGCTTGACTTTGTTTGAGTTAAGATAGCATTCAGTACATAATGTGCAATTTAAATCTGGAAGTGAATAATAGTGATTATGTTCTAGGTCAATATTCATATTCTAATATAAGCTAGAGAACTGGTTTGTATTTAGAAGATATTTGCAAATTTTGCCAATAATGATCTCTTTATTATCATCATTGTAGATAAGTAGCCAAGGTTTAAGTTTTTTATTAATTGATAAAATATTATATGCAAAAGCATTAACTCCCAAAGTTTGAAAATAAGGAAGAATTAGACAATATAATCTGTCAGATAAAATTGTATTTTCCAAATAGGTAAATCAGAGAGGTTATTATTTTTTTGTTAGATTGTGAAGTCTTAGTAAAAGATTGTGACATTTAAGTAATATACTATTGTTTGCAGTACATAATTGCTCTAAGCAAAGTATATTGTTTTTTTAAAGTTGTTTTCTAAAAGTATAGTATTTGGAATGTTGTCTGAGTATTGGTTTTAGTAGTTGATATTTATTATAAAAAGTGTTAGGCAACAAAACATTAGAGTTGGCTAAAATTGATATCCCAAGATGTTGTAGAAGTTGTATGATTTTGAAGTTAAGTGTAAGTTTGTTAGGTCTATTTATAAGTGGTTGTTTGTGCTAAAGAATGTTAGTAGCAGACCAAAGGTTGTTTTAAAGTTGCTGTAATCAGATTTTGGTAGAAATACCAAGAATTTCAGAGTTGTTAATTCTTTGTTAAAAGCAGAATATATAATATTATAGATGATATTTCAGATATTATATATATTATATATATAAGAGTTAAGCATAGTGCTGTTGGGGCTGATATAGGAAAGTTTAGCTTTATGTTTGATTATAGTAAGGTATTTGGATAAAATGCTATCACAAGTGAAGTGTATAAGAATAATATTATATAATCTGTATTCAATAGTAGAAATGATTATAGTATTAGTAATATAGATGGCTTGTTTGTCTGTAATTCTTTTTGTGCCAATGATAATGATGAGTTGGATTGCTTCATTATAAATTAGTTGGCTTTGTTTTGTATATAAATTATTAAGAGTGAACCAACATCCTAAGAATTTAAATAGTTGGTTGACAGGAATTAGTATAAGCAATAAGCTGAAGAAGTAGATAGAAGCTGTAGATGATGTGTTTGATGTAAGAATTAATTTAGTTAAATTAATTTAAATGTTAGCTATACAATAAAAAAAAATAGCTGTGGCAATGATTGTTTATAAATCTTTTTTAGATTTGGCTATTTAAAGTGTATCATCCATATATGCTAATACAAATACTAAGGTTTGAAGTTGTTGAAGTTTTGGTCAAAGCAAACTAGTATTTCACTTTGTGGCCAAAGTTTATTCTGAAAAGTCTGAAGCTATTTTGTTTATAAGAAGGTCATAATAAATTTTCCAGAACAGTAGGGTTATAGTTTCTTCTTGATTAATGCTATTTTTAACATTATAAGAGTTAGCAAGACCTAAATTTGTAATAACTTAGTTTTGTTGATTGGTAAGCAAATTAGTAAAAATATTGGTAAGATTAGATGGCATATGTAGGCATAATAAAGATTTGGTGAAGAGTGTGAGGTTTACAGAATCATAAGTTTTGCTCATGTTCTAAGATAAGAGCCAAAGTTGTTTGGTGTTACAAGAAGCTTCTTCAATAATGTTATTAAGTACAGTATATGTATAGAAATAGCTGTGTTGTTAGCAAGTAGAGCTATATAGTTAAAAGGTAACAAAATTTTATGATAGGTAAAAATGTAGTTAAGTCAGTTGGTAAGAAGTTTGGTATAAAGTTTTTTAATATGTTCAAGTAAACTAATAGGTCTGATATTAGTTAAGTTGCTATCAAAGATAGGTTTTTTAGAGATAAGAAAGATTCTTTCTTTTTTTCATTAGTTTAGAATTTGACTAGATGTAAGACAGTAATTAAGAAGAACTGTGATTGTATTAAGAAATATTGTTCCAGCATGTTTAATCATCTTATAGCTGATGTCTAATAGTTTACATACTTTGTTATTAGGAAGTTGGTTGATAGTTTTAAGAATTTCTATAGAAGAGAATTTCTTAAGTGTTGGTTAATACCATGTAGGATTAATGTTCAGTTTAGATTGGTATTCTTGTTGCTACATTGTATTAAATAATTGTGGTTGGATGTTTCTGAGAGCTGTCCAATCATTAAAGTGTTGTTGGATATGTTGTTTAATAAGTGATGGTTTAGTAATAATGTTGTTTGATTCTTTAATATTGTCAAATTTAACAGGATCTTTGTGTCGATTAAGTATACTGTTGATTATTAATGTTGGACTATTTTGGAGTTTAGTGCATCTTTTGGCTATGTTATCATTAATTTGTTCTCTTATGTTTTTAACATTTTCTAAGTTGCATGCATGATAAAATGTTTTTTACTCTGCGTTGGCTACAGTTATTCAGTCAGGTATAAGGTTAAGATCTTGGGACAGTAAGAGTATATTGAGATGATGAAGAGAGTTAAGTTAATCAATATTTGATTATAAAATATAAACACAGTGGTATGATTATGAGATGCTGCTTTAACTTGTCTTATGATGTTGTTTAGTTTTTTGAATCCTAAGTGTAATTTGGATGCATTGGAGAAAAAGATGTATTGAAAGTTATAGACAGTAAATTTTTTGTTTGGAATATATTGAAGAGTAGCTGAAATAATACTAGTTTAAATTTTGTGCCAAGTGGCTTTAAGTGATTCTGTAGTATTAGTTGTAAAGGAGACATTGTTATTTTGAAAATTAGATGTAACTTGGTTAGTAAAGTTTTGTCAAAGGTTTTGTTTATTTGTTTATAGGCAAATATTTTACACTTAGTTTTGGTTGCTAATTATTATTTTTCAGTAATGGTATAAGAAAATTTCTAGAATGATATCAGTATATTATAATCACTAAGTGTATATTAGTTAGCATCATCTGTATAGTAGAAGGTTAGATATCAGATAATAGAATAGTTAGCCCATATATAGTCAATATAACTGCTATATCTGTTACTATGCTATATAAGGGTTAAGAATTGTGTATGTTTTGCTAAATTATACATGTTATTGTGTTGAAAGAAATAGATAAGTTTAAGTTTAATAAAAGATGATTATAAGTTGTCAGAAACATTGAAGTCACTTATGACAATTGGTTGTATATTGTTTGTATTTACTTCTTAAATTTATTTTATAATATTGTTTTAAATAAGAAGTCTAAGTTAAAGATTGTCATAAGGTAGGTAACTGATATAATGTAAAATTTAAAGTTATGTTTGAAGAAGAGGTCTATTGCAATAGCATATCCAGGAAAGTTAAGTGTTTTATAAAAATGTGGTTTAAGATGTTTTTGGAGCATAATTGCTGTTTTGGCTTTACAATTATCAGTACATAACCAATAATAAGTAAAGTGTTAAGATCTAGAAAATTTAGTATATGCATTATTTTGTGAGATTCTAGTTTCTGTAATGCTAGCAGTATTAATATTATAAGATAGACAGTAATTTTTTTATGTTTGTTGTTTTAAGTTGTTATTATATCCTTATGTATTATATGTACATATTGACAATAAAATGGTTTGTATAAGTAGGTGTAGATGTTATAGCTATTAGATTAGAAGATGTAAATTCAGAGATGGTCTCTGACCAGAAGCTGTATAATTAGATGCAAAGATAGATGATAAATTAGTAGATAGAAATGCTAAAGATAAGTTAGCAAAAAACAGTTGATCAAGTGAAGATGGGTAGATGTTGAATGAAGTATTGTTTTGTGTTGTTAGTAGAAGTAAGTGCTTGTATAGTTTATATTAAATAGGTTGAATAAGATAATGTTCAGACAGAATAAGATTTGAAAGTCATTATATATGTATAACTTAGTTTTGTTATAATTGATAGATATATTAAAACTATATTTGAAGAAATGTTTTTGAAAATAGAATAGAAATTCTTTAAATGTTATATAGTAATATATAATAGGTAGGTTATATAGTAATAGAAATTTGTTATAATATATATTTGTTCTACAAGAAGTGAAGTGTTAAAAACAAAAATATAAGATTGAATTGTTTTCTACAGAGTTGTTCACTGTTTGAAGCTTGGCTTGAACAGCTGTGAAGGGTACTATAGTCTGCCCTGTACATTGGATCTGACTATCATTAACTTGGCCTTTCATATAAATGGGCTTTACCACCTGCCCACTTATATTTTTCTTATCAGCTACTATGGATGTTTTTTTTGATAAGATAGTGGCTGCTTCTATAAGTTTTGTAAAAGACAAGTTTACTGAAAAGAAGTTTTTTTAAAAAAGAGAGTCTCTTCAATTAAAGATGGAGTTGCATATGTCATTTTGAATTTGTCTTATAACAGTTTATCTGTTTCTGAATAAGCTGTTTCTTTAAAAAATTTGTTGGTTTAAGGATAAGTAAGAGACTTATCTTGAGAGTTATAAAATATTAAAACTCTTGCAAGTAAGTCAGTACTAATAGGCTTAGAGATAAGAAAATTTATTGCTTGTTGTTTGTTGAGTTTGTCAATATTATAGTTTTGTGCTGCAGTATTTTAATAAAGATTAGATATAAATAAAAATAATAATTGTGACATTTAGGATTAGTTTGAACATTATTAATTTTGTAAGCAGAATTTTCAGCTTTAGTTGCAAGTTGGTCAAGAAAAAAGGTTGGAATCTCTTTGTTAAAGGTTGCTTCATATTTACTATTTTTTGAAATATGAAGAAACTAATATCAGGTTGTTTTCAAATTTCATTTTTCTGTTTAGAAAAATTAATAAAGAATTTTTGAAAAATGATATTTAAAAGTTTTAAGGAATTATGCTGATGTTAGGGCTTTTTGGGAGGAGTTGGGTTTCTGTTTGATTTTCTTTGTTTTTGGATTTAATTTTTTTCTAAATAAGAACAAGTTGTATTTGTACAAGTAAGTATATAATAATTAACTTGTTTAATTATGTTGTTACAATGTTCTTGTAGGTTGTTAGATTTTTCAAATTGTAAATTAGTAAGTATAGTTTTTTTGAGATATAAGATAAATTGTTGCCAAAATTGAAATTTAAGGGAATTAAAAACTTTAGTTTTATCAAAAGACTTAGTAAATTGTTGATTATATAGAGAGAAAAATTGTTTAAACCATTGTTTAAAATGGTTTAGTAAGATTTTGAGAGATAAAATATTTAATTTTTAAAGAATAGTGTTTTAGAAATATTAATTTAAAGTAAATATTAAATTTGCTATCTGATTTGATTGTAAGATATTGTTTATTTTGATCAATATCAGTTATTTCTAATTTGATTGTAAATCTTTTAGATCAAAGTTTGAAGTTTTTAACAAATTTGACATAATTAATTGTCTAATAATTATTAAAGAGATATAAATAAATATATGCAAGATTAATACAAAGTTGTAATCTGTTTTGATTTGTGTAAGATGAAATAGTTGCAGATAAGACAAAAAATTTTGAGTAGTTGAGTTTTGTAAAAAGAACTGTAATAAAAGTTAGAATTAGTTTTTTGAGAGTGTCTTCAAGTATATTGAAAAGAATAGTAATTGCTTTGTTAGTTTAAGATTATAAATTTAACAAGAAATTCAGGTCTATTTCTAGCTATTATATAAATAATATAATAAAAACTAAATTTAAGTGCTTTGTAATTATCAGTTTTGGGTTTGATTTCTTTGTTAGAATAAAAGTCATATAAATGTAGTTGAAGAAATTAAATATTTTTCTAAAGAAATCTGTTTCAAGTTAGGTTTTGAATTTCATTATTCAGAAATAGGAAAGTTAGTAAGCCAGTTAAATGTTGGATTAGCTTTAATGTTATTTTGTTTATTAGAGGTATTGAGTTGTTGTTTATTTAAAGGTTGTTTTTGTTGTTGTTGTGCTTCTAACTGCATTTGTTTAAGTTGTTTTTGTTGTTGATGTTAATTGTTTTGTTGTTGCTGTTGCTGTTGTTGATTTTGGCTATTGAATAAATTGCTATTGATATTCATATTGTTATTAGTATTGTTTGTGTTTTCTTCTGTTAGGGTTAAAGAATTACCATAAAGTCCCAAATATAAGCAACCTCCTAAGCCACCCATTTTAGCTAAATTTTTCAGAGGGTTGCTTAAATTCGGGACTTTAAAATACTCGATTTTTATTGGTCTATTATCTTATATATTAATAACCAACTTGCATTACAGTACAGTTGATCATAATTTTTCTTTTAAAAATCCATAAACATAGGTTATGCTAGTGGAATAAAAAACAAATAATGTTGGTCTTTGTTATCAATATAAAATTAGAGTTTTAAAGAATGAACACAATTCAAATTTACCAGTTTTACAAGTTTCATATAATAAATTATATATTGGGAATGAATTTTTAAAAAATTTAAAATTCGTCAATCCATTATAAAAAAAAAAGACTATAATATACTCTGTAAGTTGTGAAATAAAACACAAATTTATTTTATAATTGAATGTCTGAATTCTATTATTCGGTTTTATTATATAGACTTATCTTGAATGCAAATGATGTACATACGTACATTATGGTATCCTTTTTTTTTTTTAAAAAAAAAAAAATGCATTAGTGTTGTACCACATTTTATACACACTGTATTTTTCTAAATCAAGATTTTTTTTTTGTATATACAGTGCGCAGTATAAGTAACTGACATCTCGTATCTTGCCAAATATCACATGACATGATCTATAAATTTCGGCATTTGCAGAACATTACTAATACTGATAATCTTTACCTTTTTGAGATTAATTGATATTCTATAATTACTTTCTATCGATAAGTGATATGAGATCGTGTTTTTATACACTCACCTACTAGGTCCCAGGTTTGGATATGAAGCCATTGCAAAGTATGTCCGCTGCAGTAAGAGCACTGTAATTAATGTGCTCAAAAAGTGGAATGAAACAAAGGACCTCAATAACAAACCAAAATCAGGTCGTAAGCACATTACAAGCAAAAGACAGGATGAAAAAATAAGGAATATGGCCAAAAAAAATTTTGATATAACAGCCACTGAAATAAAGTTGGAAATGGAAAAATGTAATGTCAAAGTAAGCAAGAATACAATCCGGCATCATTTGCATGAAGGGGGTGCCCAGTATATGAATCCACTTTCCAAGCCTCTTCTTACCAAAAGGCACAGAGAAAATCATCTGATATGGGTAAACCAGCATAAGAACTATGACTTTAGTCATGTGATTTTTTCTGATGAGTGTACTTTCCATCTGAATCAGTGAAGAAGAAAGGTGTGGACCTTTCTGAGTAAAAAAAAATTTTTTAATATTGTTAAGCATCCATTGAAGGTCCACGTTTGGAGTTGTTTTTCTTCTTCAGGTTTTGGCAAGCTAATCCTTTTTCAAAAAAATATAAATGCTAAATTTATGATTACTATTTATGAAAAAGGTCTTCTGCCATCCTCTAGTAAGCTTTTTGGTCAAGGTCACATAAAGTGGGTTTTGCAAAAGGATAACGATTCTAAGCACTGATCCAAGTTAGTAAAAAAATGGAAAAAGGAAAATGATATAAAGATACTTCCCTGGCTGTCTGTTTCACCTGATCAAAACCCTACTGAGAATGTGTGGGCAATCATGAAAATTAACCTTGCAAAAAAAAAAATTAGTAATCTTAGTACTTTGAAAGCGGAAATAAACAATGAATGGAATCAATTACCAAGTAGTCTTGCAGTAAAATTAGCTGCTAGTGTAAAAAAGTGCATAGAGGCATTAATTGAGTCCAATGGGGACTTTACAATGTATTAGTAACCAGTACTAAATTTGTTTTTTTTAATAAAAAAAAATTAAAATTTTGTGCTACCTGTATGACGATCCAGAAGGGGTCAGTTACTTATGCTGTGCACTGTATCTTTTTCGCGTTGAATACCGGTAGTTTAGTTTTTTCACATACTAAAAAAAAAAAGAAACCAAAAAAAACCCTGTAAGACTAAAACAAAAACAAAAAAAAAAAATGAATACTGTTATTGGCAATAACAAGACAGTTAAAGTTAGAAGTCATGTTCAAAGAACTTCTTATAAGGTATCAGAAAAACTTACCGTTATTCAAAAAGCAAAACAGATTGGTGTTTTGGCTGCTTCATGTTGCTTTGGTATTGATCAGTCTATGGTATCATGATGGAAGAATAATGAAAAAAAATTTAATAATGTTGTATCTGGTAATCGACATGTTGGTGCGAGAAGAACTTTATTTTACCCAGCTGCTGAAGAAGAGCTTATTAAATGGATAAATGAACTTCGACAAATAGGAATTGCAGTAACATCAGGTTCTATTAAAATGCAAATGTATACAATTTTATCAACTACCTGTGCAGATAAATATCTGGATGCTTCACAACAATTTCATGCATCCAAATTTTGGTTTTACCAGTTTTTAAAATGACACCAACTTTCTCTTCACTGTCATACTAAAATTAGCCAAAAGTTACCTGAAGATCTTACTGAAAAAATAATTGAATTTTATAAATTTGTAATTCAAGCTTGATTAAAATATCAGTATGATCTTTCTCAAATCGTAAACATGGATGAAACATCTGTTTATTTTGACATGACAAGTTCTTATACAATTAATAATAAAGGTGCTAAAACAGTTCAAATTAGAACAACTGAAAATGAAAAAAACTGGTTTACTTGTGTTTTGGCAATTACGGCAAATAGTAACAAACTCCCTCCCATAGTAATTTTTAAAGATATACGAATTCCCTCTAATCTGCCTTGTGGCATTGTTGTATGTATGCATAAAAGTGCTTGGATGGACAAAAATTTGATGAGCGAATGGATTGACCAAGTTTGGAACAAGCGACCTGAAGCATCAATTGTAAACAAACCTTTGTCTTTGCTTATAATGGATTCATTCGAAGGACATCTTACTGATATTGTAAAAAATAAATGTGCAGTTAATAATATTCATAAAGCTATTATTCTGGGAGGTTTAACATCAATCGTACAACCTTTGGATGTGAGTATTAATAAACCATTTAAAGACCGATTAAAGAAAAAATAGCATTTGTGAATGAGTAATGGCGAATTTCAGTTAACTAAGAAAGGAAATTTAAAATGACCATCATATAGTTTAATTTGCCAATGGATTTTAGAAGCGTGAGATGATATTTCTGCAGAGATGATTATTAAATCATTTAAAAAATGTGATATTTCTAATGAATTAGATGGGACAGAAGATGATTTATTATATAATTCAGATCAAGAGAATAGTAAAATCGATGATAATGAAGATTTGTTTGAGGTAGTTGAAGAAGATAGTTTATCTGCTGAAGAACTAGAAGATTAAATTAATTTTTTTGTAAAAAATTTGAATTGAAATTAATAAAATTTATAATAAATTTTATATACAGTATACATATTTAGTAATTTTTAAAAAAGGGGTTGCTTATTTTATTTTTTTAGCATTTTGATCTCGAAATGCAGGGTATTGCTTATTTTTGGGGGTTGCTTATATTCAGAACTTTACAGTAAGTTGAAATGATAGTGGGTTTCTATATTCAGAAAATAATAATTGAATTTTTTGAATAAGAGTAGTGTGTAGACTTTGTTGAGATGTAGAAGTGCTTTGTTAAGATGTAAAAGTGCTTTGTTGTTCATTAAATTAAGTTTAAGTACATGATTTATAATGAGATTTGCTATTAAATAAGATAGAATTAGCTGCTAAGTAGTGTTGGTTGTTGGTTACTTTACAATTAATAGGTAAGTTGCATATAGTACATGTATGCTGATATGTAATAGGTGAGGGTGATAAGCTAGGTAATGGTGGAATAAATTCAGTAAAATTCATAATATTGTGTACTAAAGATTTTTTATCTTTAGTTTTTTTGATTATGTTAATTACTTTGTTTTTATTATATGTTTGGTTGGTTGCTAAAATGAAGTGTATATAGAATTTTTTACAAAAACAACTAACAATAGAACTTTTTTTAGTGCCTTAAAAAATGACTAGTTTTAATAGCACTTTTAAGTTCAGTTGTTATATAGCTGCTAAGTTGTTTGTTAAAAGGAATAGAATGTAATATATTTATGTTATTTTTATGAATTCCAATACTAAAACTTTTAGGACATTTTTAATAGAAGTAGTCAAGGTTAATAGAATTAGATATAGTTGTTACTAAGGTAGGTCTCTTGTGTAACTATATATGCTAGATAATTGTATAGTATTAAAATTTGATAAAATATTTATAGAACTAAGTTTTCTAAAAAAATTTTTTAAATTTAGAAGTTTCTAGACTGTTTAGGAAAAATCAGAAAAATGTAAAACTATTAGGAAAGGTAATTGAATGTTTAGAAAATTTTAATAGGTACTAGAAAAGTGAAATTTCTGAGGCATCTCAACAAGCTTTCCTAAAATGTCTTTGAAAAATCTTGCAAAAACAGATTTTAGTTTTGTCTTTTTGTTAATATTTCAATAAGTTTTAATCTGTTATTAATAAAATATATATCAAAATGTTTGTTTTAGTAAACTGAACAAAGTATTACTAAAGTAAAAAGTGTATTTAGTTAATAAAATTTCAAGAAAATAAGCAAAAACTAAAATTTTAGTTTTTGTAACTTTTCTCAGCAATCAGATATTGTTAGAGCTTAAAACTTTGCTGCCTAGAAGCAGAAAAGTGTTCTGAACAAGTTTAGTTAAGAGCAAAAGTAAGCTTAATTTAATAAAATAATTAGAAATAGTTGAATGTTTTTAGCAAAAATTTGGTACAATTGATCTGCAGAAAGAGTTATAGTTTTTTACATCATACTAGTACTTTATTAAGATTTGAAATTACATTTGTAACTATATAAATATCTCTAATAACTAAATCTAGCATCATCCAGCCACCTTAATAATACCTAAGTACAATCTGCTACATTACTTCAAATAGAAGTAAGCTGACTATTTAAAATCCATAATAAAAAGGTTTTCTCCTTTTTATAACAAGCTTTAACATTGTTTTTATTATTTCTTTTTTCAATTTGCTTTTCTTTTTCTCTTACTTTTTTTTTTTTTTCTTCTATTCTTTACTAATTTACCTTTTCTTTTTTTCTTAGTTTCTTCAGCTTTTCTTTTCTTCTTCTTTTAACTTTAACTATTATTCTAATTTTTATCTCTTATTTGCTAATTTTTTTATATTGAATTCTCTATACTTGTTTATAAAATATGTTTTAAACCATTATTGCTACTGTATTCACAAACTGTTATTTTGATTTTGTGTTTAAGAGCTATATTAATCTGTCTTGCATTTTTTTTAGAATTAGACTCTTAATTAATATTTTTCTTATTTTTACTTTCTTTATCTCTATTTTTCTGGAAAGTATTATATATAATATATATAAAGAAATCTGAATTTTTTCTTCTTCTTTTAGTCTCTTTCATATTATTGTGATGGTTACTTTTTAAATTCTCTTTTAAAGATTTCTTTGCTCTTTATATGCTACCAAGTATGCTTGTGTTTCTTTTACTTTATTTTGGCATACTTGGTATTCTGTTATCATATATATCTCTTGGCTTCTTCTATTAAGTTCTTTCAAGATTAAAAGTTTATCTATTCTGTATTTAATAAATGCACTTCTTCTAGAGCTGCTTCTTTTTATTATATAGTGTATTTCTTTAGTTATCTTTATTCAATCATAAATTGTAATTTCTGCTTCTAACTCTAAATCTTTAACTGCTCTTATTTTTTTTTACTCTGCTTCTAGTCTTGCATTTGTTACTAACTTGCAAAGCAGTCTTGCTGATATGTCAGTTTATCTGTTTTTTCACTTTAAGCAGTACTCTATCTTCTTACAATTGAGTTTTTTGATCTATATTATTTTTTTGCTTATTGTTTTTTTATTCACTAAACTATCAGTTTTATCATTCTATTTATCTTTGCTATGACTTTTTACTTTAACTAAATCTATCTGAATATTTTTCATCTTGACAAGGTTTCATTATTCATATTGCATTCTTCTTTTTAATAATCTTATTTCTGTTTGCTTGTTTCAAGTTTCTACTAATATTTCTTATTGCAGATTACTATCTATATATATCTCTATTTGTTTCTCTCTTGGTATCATTAAAATTGCTGCTCAAATTTGCTGCCAACTCTACTACCATTAATGTTTGCCATCTTTTTAGTTCAAGTACTATCTCTTCTTTTGACTATTTTTGTATTTTGTTTGTTTGAATTTATCTTATATCTATATTATTTTTAAATGCTAGCTTTTTACTATCTTTCACATTAGCTTACTCATTTGTGTATATTGTATATTTGTTTTTGTTTCTTATAATATTTTTTTTTAAAACTTCTATTATTTGTTTACTAATATTTTCTTCTAGTTTCTGTTGTTTAATAATCTTTATCTCTAGCTTTTCTGTTATTATAAGACTTTTAAACTTATATTCTTTCATTTCTGGTCTATCTATTTCTGTCTTGTTTGTTATTTGGTTAATTGCTACCTTAATTTGATTGCTATCCTGTCTTATTAATGCATCTGAAAACATGTTAATATTTTTATTTAATCTTATTTATTGCTAGTAATTGTTCTTTATCTGTTTTTTTTTCTTATATACTCTTTACATCTATTGGTCTCATTTGCTAATTTATTCTTTTTGCTCTGCATTTGACAGTGTTTAATTAATAATTTTTTCTTTTTTTTTTTAACCACCTTTTTAAGTTTTCTGTAATTTAATATACCATATACTACCTATTTTTTTCTTTTTCTATCTTTTAATATATGTTTCTATTTAACTTGCATTGGCTAAGTATTTTGTTTACTTGTTCTAAAATATTTTTGTACTACTCTACTCTCTGAGCTACTAAGCATTTGATTTAATTGCTTTGAACCATTCTGCTTTTTTTCTTTTACTCAATTGGTCTTGATAGTTTTTTGGTTGCTATTGTATGATTAGCTTTTTTCTCCTTATATTGAGCAGTTAGTTTAGATATATTAGATCTGCTTTATTTACTCTAACTGCTCCTTTTTCTACAATTGTGTATTTATAAATTTTTGTATTTTAGTAGCATACTTAAACATTGTCCATAGTTTACTTTTCATTATTATATTTATTTTTAGTTTTTTTTGTATTGAGTATTGTAAGACATGCTAAGTTATTCTTCAAATATATTTTGCTTTTTGGTTTTTTCTTTGTCTTTTATATGTTTTCTGCTAAATCTGCTCCTTAACATCCTTGTATTATTCTTAGTTTTGTTAGCTGTCCAAGACTGTCTTGTCTGTTTAGTCTTGCTAAAAGATCACTTACTTGTTTTATAGTTAACTCTTGTCATAATGTTCTACAGCTATTAAGATATTTGTGTTTTATTATGCAGTTTTCTACTATTTATTGCAGATTGCTCTTTTGTTTTGTCAGACTTATTATTAGTTAATGTATTTTATTTAAACTTTTGTCTAACAACTTTATTAGCTATAACATATAGCTTAGTTTAAATATTATTACTATATTGTTTATATATCAATCTGGCTCAATGTCATTTTTGTACTTTAGATTTCTTATAATTTGGCTTATTATTTGTTTGGCTTCTTTTTTATTTATATTTCTTGCATTATATTGTTTAACCATACTCCTAATAAGTGAACTATTTTATATCATAGTTTTTCTATTATCTTATTCTTTTCATATATTATTGCTCTTTCTTTTTTTTAAGTTTTGTAAACATTATTATTAGTTTAGACTTTGATCTATTTATCTATATATTATTTATTTCAATAAACTCTTTAGCTATTTCTAAGATCTTTAACAATTGCTCTTTATTGTTTGCAATTTATGTTATATCATCTGCATATGCAATTGTAGCTTAATAATATTTTGTAATATTGCATTGCATATCTCTTTGAACTTGTTGCTCAACTGTATACTTTAAACTTTTATCTTTTTAAATTCTTTTTAGTAATAGTTCATAGAAGAGATGTTATATTAATAATAAAGTTATTTTACTTTGGTTTATTTTAGAGGAATTTACAAATAAGGGTCCGGAAAGTGAAAATAATTACAAATATAGATCTAATTAAAAATAATTACATAAAAGAACCTAATTTTTACAAAACATTACATATAAGGGCCCAAAATAACAGTGACATTATTCAATAATATGGCTTGATCATTATTACATAAGAATATAAGCATTGATAAATATAATAATCAAATTAGTAATTATAAATGAAAAAAGAAATTTTTTAAATTTAATAAATTTCATTTTCTTGTATAAAATCAGTTATCATTATAACAAACACTATGATATTAAGTAAAGCATTGCACTCTTGAGAGCTACTTCTTTATCTTATAAATAATTATGCTAGTTTAATACTATTTTTATACAATATTTAAGTAAAAATGATTGTAACCAGTACTTTATTATTTTTTATCTAATAATTTATATCTAGATAACTCCAAGTGCCTATAATAAAACAACAATAATCCTATAATCGTGATTTTGCTATTATTACAAGTCAAATGGTCAGAGTACTTTGTGGCATAGTAGTTCTGTGATTATGTTTTTTCATTCATCAATAGACTTAGGCCCCTATATGTAATATTTTTTAAAAACTAGACCCTCATATGTAATTATTTTTAATTTAGGCCCATATTTGTAATTATTTTTATTTTTCAGACCCTTATTTGTAAATTCTCTTTTATTTTATCTTCTGCTATTATTTTTTTTGTTAGGGTATAAGCTATGATTATCTTTAATTGTCTCTTATAAAAAAGATTTAGTATATATTTAATTGTTCTTTTAAGTATTTTAACTTTTTGCAATACTAGTTCAAGACTTTAAGAGGAACTGAGTTGAATACTTTTTTTATATTTTATAGTAGTATCTATATTTTTTTGTCTTTTTCTTTTGTTTCTTCTATTATTATATTTAAAATCTGTACTGGTTGCTCTGTTAAGTTTCTTGAAAGATCTGTAAAGTTTGGTTCTCTAAATATTTCTCTTTTTATAAATACTTTGGCAAGCCTTTTTATTACTATCTTTGTTACAACTTTTCTAAATGTTTTAATTAATGCTATTAGACAAATGTTGTTAAGCTATATTCTTATTCTATATCTTTTGATATTGAGTAAACTTATGTTATCTTTTACTTTATCAGAATTTTTTTTATTTCTAAGCATAAGTTTGCAAAGCTTCTGAAGACTTCTTATGTTTTCTTTTTTGCTTTTTTAATTAGTATATAGCTTATATCTAAGATACCTGAAGCTGTTTCTGTCTTTAACTTTCTTAGTATTTTTTCTCATTCTTTCTTCTTAATTTTGTCTTCAACTTCTATATATTAATTTTTTCTAATGCTTTTTTTTGGCTTGTATATCTCCTTCTACTTTTCTAACATTGTTTCTAATTTGGTGTTTCTTTTCCTAAATTGTATTTTATAATGTTCTATTATGTTTGTCTTAACCTCTTTTGGCTTTATTATTAGATATGTTTCCTCTTCTACTTGTTTGATAAGTTTATCTAATATTATCTTTTTATATGATCTATTTAGAAGACTGGCTAGCATTTTTCTTTAGTTTGTTTTAATTATTTTGCATCTCTTATTTATATTTTCTTCTATTTGTCTTCTTTATACTTGTTCCCAGTTTTTTTTCTTTTTTTTTTGTAAAAGCTTCTGCTATCCTTTTATGTATTTTATTTAGGCATATAATTAATGTCTTTGTAATTTTGACAGATTTGCATCTATTTTGTTGTTTAGTGCTTTTAATTGTTTATTTGTCTCACTTTTTTCTTCTTCTGTTACTTTTTGATTCTTTCTTGTCTTTATATATTTAATTAATCTTTGAAGCTTTATGATATTTTTTTCTTGTTGTTGTTCTTTTTAATTATTTCTTCTATTTGCTATTGTGTTGTATATTCTTTTTTTGAGTATATAATTATTTGCTGCTGTAATAATTGCTTCTTTTATTATATTTTATATCTATTTATTTTGTTTATATGTTTTAATATTTTTTAAACTTTCTTTTATTTCTAATTGCTTTTGCTGCTCTTGTGCATAGTTTTTCTAATCTTCTGATTTTGCCTAATCATATAAATATAATGTTCTTAATTGTTCTTTTTTTTAATTTCTGCTTTACTATTTTCCTTTGTCATAAGTTAAATCTATATTTCTGCTATTATTATTTTATAGTCACTTTTTGTAATTTTTTCAGTTTTCTCAATGTTTGCTTTATGCAAACCAAAGCCAGTTCTTCTAACATCCAAATATATTAATTTTTATTACAACTTCTTTATTTGACTATAGATAGTTTTAGCTTGTTAGATGCATATCTCTGTATATATTTATAAAGTCTTGTTTCTTATCTAATTAAAAATTGATAGTCTTTTAAAATTTGCTGATTGTAAATATTGTTTATCTAATTTATTGTCCACTATATGGTTGAAGTTACCTATGATCACAAATTGTGTTTATCTTTTCTGTTTGTAATTATTTTTATAATCTTTTACTGAATATTTTTTCTTATAATCTTGTTATTTGATAATATATAGACTCCTATTATTTACTAACTTCAATTGCTAGAAATATAACATGATCTTTATCATGTATTCACTTATTTTCTTGACTGCACCTACATGTTTTTCCTATTGTTCTTCTATTAAAATTTCTATACCTAATTTTTTTCCTTTTCTTCTGTTTATTTGTTCAGTATTCTATATACTTTTTGTTTGTCATATGCATTAGAAACTTTTTTTCTCTTTTAGTAATGTTTGTTTTTATAATTCCCAATATTGCAATTTTTTTTTCTTTTGTCCAATTAAGCAAATTTTCAAGTTTTTAACCTTTGATCTTCAATTCATTAATATTAAGATATACTATTTAATTTCTTTTCTTTTTATTTTTTTTCAATTATTTTTGTTTTGTTTCTGTGTTCAGTTTTTTTATTCTTTTTTCTGCTCTTTCTTTTTTTCAAACTAAAAGATGCTTCTTTTTTTCTTTCTTCAAAGTCTCTTTTTTCATTTTACAAAAAAGCTCTGATCTTTTTGTCTATATTTCTAAACTCAACTAAGGTACTCTTAGAAGTAGTTAGCTAAGTCTTCTCTTGTTTCTAGCTGCATTTCTTTTATTCTGTTTAGTTTTTTTAATATTTGGCACAAAACATCTTTTACTGTAGTATTTTTTTTAATTTTGTGTATTTGTTTTGGCCTTCTTTTTCTTTATACTTGCTTCTTCTTACTCTACATTAATGTTTCTGTCTTCTAACCATTCTTTTATATTTTGTAACTAAAAATTACTTTTTATTTCTCTATATATTTTAATTAGTGTTTCATATTTTGTGCCTCTGATTCTTAATATTTTTTGTCTTTTGTTATTCAATTGTCTCTTATTACTTGATTTTGGTTTTTTTTGTTTTTTGTTTCTTGACTTTTCTCTTTCTTGGATTTTCTCTTTTTAGGGTTTTCTCAGCTTATTTGATAGTTGTTATATTATATTAGTACTGTTTGAGCTGTCTCTGCTTATTATATATTTGCAAAAATAATTATTGCAAACTTTTTTGAGTTACCATTTCTATTAAATAGTATGTATACTGCTTTTGCTCTTTTATTTCTTAAACATCTTAATAGTAATATTTCTAATGCCCCTTTGGAAATGTCTAATAATTTTGTTATATATTAGCTTTGTTTTTCTCTTTGTATATAGTCTTTATTTTCTTTTGTTACTCTTACTAATTTATTATTACCAAGTGGTAATGTTTATATATTATTTTTTTTTCCTAATGATCTGTTACTATGATTGCTAAAGCTTTATATTGTGATCTTTTAATTTATATTATAAGCATATTTTTTATGTTTATTTTAGTTTTTTTTTGTTAATGTTTGATGGTAAGTTTCAGATTGTCAGGTATCTTGATATTTCTGCCTTTTTTAGTCTTTCTGCATGCAGCCTCTCTGTCTTTGTTTCAGTCTTATTTTACTTTTTTCTTTTGTTTTAATATGTTTTTTCTTGTTTGAACTCTTTCTATTTATGTTCTTAAATCTTTTATTTTTCATTTGTTGTTTACTTTTCATTTTATGCTTATCTGTTACATCTTTTTGTTCTTACTTGCTCTCTACTTGGTTTTGTGTCTTGTTTAGAATTATTTTAAACTAACTTTTTTACAGAAACTTGATTTTTTACTAAATATAATAATTATATAATAATTATATTAATATTATATAATTATAATATTAT
>CAJVQA010002211.1:0-22649 GCA_910591915.1 Cetraspora pellucida
AAATTTATATTATATAAAACAAAATATAGAGTAAGTATAAACCAAGTATGACAGACAATAGTTCAAGTTTAATAAATAAGCAGGGCTCAGAGTTAACGATACAAGATATTACATGGAAAATGATTGAATCAGCACAAATCAAAATAATAAAAGAGGCCTTTCGTCTTCGATATAAAAAAGATAATAAGCTTGTTAGTGAATATGCTGAATATGTAAAAAATTTGCATAATGCTGACAATCAAGATGAGTATATAAAATATATAGCAATAACGCTTTTCCTAAATGATGAAGCATATAATAGAAGAATGTTAAGATATAGAAAATGGTATCAAGGTAAAAAGGAACTACTTACTAGTATAGAAGATTTATATAATCTTTATTATGAGTTATCCAAAAAGGATTGACCTATAACTGAAACAGAAATTGAGGAAGCTGTTGAGAATGTATTTATAGATGAGTAAATTATTATTTGAGCATCCATGTGGGAGGAAGTTCAACTTTCTTAATTAATTATAATTGCTTACGAACAAATTTTTTTTCTGGTCTACCTTCTAATTTATATATAACAGATTGACCTTTACGAATTAAAGTACTTTCAATCTGATAAACCTAAAAAGACCAATTTTTATCTATAATCCATCTTATAGGTAGACCATATTCTAACTCACTAGGTTTAAGTAAATATCAAACAAAATCTTTATAGGACAAATGTGGTTCATCAATCCAATAGGTCTTCTATGTTTTACTGCTGGCTTTGCAAATATTTTTTCACCTTTTAATGCTCTTTTTACAGCTTTGTTAGGAGTTATATGTATTAATCGAGTAACAGTATTATTAAAAGTATTATCATTTATACAAAGGCTTTTAACCTAATCTCTACATCTCTTAGTTAATGGTAAACAAAAATCAATAGCATTTTGTCTATAAAAAGCATGTTTTTCAAATTCTTGATGATCATGTTCAGCAATAGCAACACCTTCCTTAGTTACAGCATACTGAATTTTTACACTACAGCTAAGTAATAAATCTTTGCACTTACCTAAATATTCAGTGCCTTTGTCTATAATCAAAACTGTAGGCCAGATAAGCAGGCAATTTGGATCATCATAAATTTTCTTAAATATTTTAGCTAATGATGCTGATGACTTATTAGTTAAAGCATAACTTTTATGGAATCTAGTTGTTATATCTTTTATTACTCCTCTGTGTTTGTAAATTCTATTGCCAATTTTATCATGAGGCATAGGAGTAGTATCTGATTGATGTACTTCATTTAAATTTTGTATTTCATTAAAAGAAAAATATTGAATAAATTTAGGGCAAGGCTTATGAATCTGGAAAACTGCCTGTTTGTTTAACCAATCTTTTATCACTGCTAACGAAAAATTATGCCTAACCCTTCTACATGCATCACACATTTTTTCAGCAGTCTGATAGTAACTTTCAGACTTATAATATAGTTTTTGTAATATGATTTCCTTATCCAAATCATGGGCCCTCTGTGGGTCAATATAAATTACAGGTTTCTCTATTCCTTTGTTTTATTATATTAATAAAAAACAATGAATAAGTTACAACAAACCAACCAAGAACTCTATGAGGTGGTATCGCAATTAGCTAAATCAAATAGGAATTTTGAACAATGTCTATATACATTAGAAAGAGTTATAGGTATACAGGAAGAGAGAATACGATTTCTTGAAAAAGAGTTAAATAATGCTATCGAACTCTCTACACAAGAGAAAGAAGAATTAATAGAAGAAATTTCAAAATTAAAAAGAATTGTTCACCAAATCGAGGAAGAAAATAAAAAGAAAAACAAAGAAATTTCTAATAAAGATAGATTAATATCAGAATTCAATGAATGTGAAACAAAATTAAAAACCAGAATACAAGAGATATCTAAATTGACTGGAAATACGCCTAAAGTACAAGATTATACAACCAGATTAGTAGACGAAAATAAACACCTTAAACGAGAAATAAATACAATAAAGGTTAATCAAATAAATAGGATTAATAAAATAAATCAGCAAAAAAATCGTATTACAGACCTGCTTTGTCAAAATTTTGCATTAGCATTATTAAGATATCGAGATAGATTAGAGCTTATAAATACATGAGAGATAATAGAAAATGCACAAGCATGAAATTATAATGAAGATGAATCTAATTCTGATGAAAATTCTCAAGATAATTATACTTTTGATTTAGATATAGGCACAATAGCTGAATTGGCCGATGCTATAAACAGATCCTTAAATGATATAACAATATGTAAAACTGTTTTAACAAATCAAATTAAAAGATCAATAAGATCAATTCGATATAAATATGCTAACCTGCAACAAGATCTGATAAACAAACAATGGAATCATGATATATATAAGCAGGAGTGAGATCAGGCATTGCAGCAATTAGAAATTGAACAGGCATTTAATGAATATTGGTGAGACCGAATATGTGATAGATATATAAAATGAAAGAATAAAACTAAGAATGAGCATATACAAATACAGAACTATCGAAATGAAAGAGCTCTTGATGAATTTTGGTGAGATAGACTATATGATCGATATAAAAAATGGAAGAATAAGACTAAAGATAAATGCCAAATAATTCTGAATCAAAATTAGAATATTTTAAATTTGCAGCAACAAAATTTTGTATTAGTAAATAATCAGCAAAATCAATTGATGGCATTACCTGTAGGATTTGCACAACTAGAATTCCATAGTGATGAAGAAGATCATAAAGATTTCATAGATAGGTTCATATTATATATTACCTTGCCTGGAGTAAATAATGATGTAAATATTCTCACTATATTAGATCGATCCTTAAAAGGAGAAGTGAGAGAATGGTATTATAGAGAATTTGACAATAAAAATTTAGAGTTAGAAAATGTACTTGATAACTTTAGTATAGGTGCAACAATAGCACATATTCGTGGTGCTAATGCAGGAGGTATAATGGGTGCAGTTACTTCTTTCCCAAATGTTCCACTTGGACATACAGGTGCACAAATTATCCCTGCTCGAAATGTTGCTGAAGATTGGACAATAGCAGGAGGATGCCCAACTAATGCAGTACCAGTTGCACCAAATGCTAAAGGAGGTATTCCTATTATTCTAGCAGGAATTCGATCTGGACAAAGGCTTTGGTAGATAAAAAAACATTATCCAACTGCTAATAAATATGTAAAGATGTTAGAAATTGGAGCATTAAGACAAGGCATATATGAGAGTATACCTTCATTCTGGGCAAAAATTCAGAAATATGGTGATCAACTCGGTTATACTCCAGCACAGAAAAAAACCCATTTTTTATCTGGAGTTAGACCTGATATTAGAGATGAAATTTATAGAATTGGTCAAACAAAACCCATTAATGATATTATTGATAATTTGGCAGAACTTGAATTACATCATGGAATATTACAACAGGCACCATCTCAACCTCGCTATGCACCTATTGCTCCTGCTATTTCAGATGTTATACCTCAACAACCAGCATTCCTTATAGCTAATATGCAAAAAATGATTCAAGATGCATTTGCAAAACAGTGAGCTGAATCTAAAGCTGAGATAGAAAAAT
Organism: Cetraspora pellucida; assembly: GCA_910591915.1. Classification (NCBI taxonomy): domain Eukaryota; kingdom Fungi; phylum Glomeromycota; class Glomeromycetes; order Diversisporales; family Gigasporaceae; genus Cetraspora; species Cetraspora pellucida. The sequence goes on from CAJVQA010002211.1 coordinate 3,598, forward strand.
TAAAGGCTGAACTTCAAGCACAACAACCACAAGTTGCAACAGTAGGAAATTTTCAACCCCCACCTAAGTTTTATCCTATAAAATCAGAAAAACCTCAGCAAGCATTTTACATAGTAGATCAAGAAGGTAATAATATGGATCCACTTACCCAAGATTCAGATTACCTTAAATACCTTGAGCAAGCAAAAGCTTTATATAAAAAACCACAAAGATCCAACCAATCTGTCAGAATGGATAGAATAGAAGAAGGGCTTAATAAAACTCGAGATACTATAAATCAGTTAGCAGACCAATTATAGAAAAAAGTGTATATAAAGAAATGTAGAATTTGTAGAGAAACAGGCCATAGCAAGGGCAAATGCCCCAATCAACCTACGGTCCAATCTAATTATACTCGATCATATTTTACATCTCTCAAGCCAATATATTCCCAATACACATCTCCTAATTCAGATGATAGCGAGGAGGATGAAGGTGGGTATAATGAGGAAAATAATCAATGGCATGCTCCTCCATTCTATTTAGAAAAAAAAAATGGATATCATCAACAATAAGTAAGATATTACAGAATAAATCAGTAATTTCATGCAAATCTTTAGTTACAGAATCTAAACAAAATGAAAAAGTCACTATGCCAAACCTTTTTTCAGAATCAGATAACCAGTTATTAGAATTATTATCTTCAGCAATGCGAAAAAAAAACATTGACCCATCTACAAAAAATAAATGGGCTGAATCACTTGAATATATGCAGTATAGAATTGAAGATATAATTATTTCAGATGGGTTTGCCAATACAGCATCAGGATGTCTTGTTATGAATAAAGCACTAAATGAGGCATTAGGATGGAATCTTGGAATGGCACCAAATTTTTCCCTTAGACATAATTCTGATCATATAATGAAATTAGAAGGAGGACATAAGGATGTACCAATATCTATAAAATATAAAAATAAATGGGTTACTGAAACAGGACATGTTGTTGTTATTGATGATGGAAAACTCAATTACCTTCTTTGTTTAGGAACGCCATGGATTCGAAAAGTTCAAGGAATTCTAGATACAAACAAACATGAATTTTGAATGATAGTTTATAGAAAATCTTATATTATTCCAACCTTTACTAAGCCAATCAAGGATAATGTTTTATCAAGCCTTTATACAACAGTGATTCAGAATAATAATCAAACTTTCGATTCTTCTACCAAGATCGATACTAAAGAGGAGCCAGCATCTAATGAGAAAAAAGAGTCCCAAGCCTCTGATTCATTCACTGAAGATCTAAAAAAAAAAATATAATAGATTCTGACAAACAAATCGATTTCTTTCTCAGACTAGAATTTCATTCCAAGATTCAAATCATATCAGATATGAAAAATCTAGAAAATAAAGCAACTATTAAAAAAAATTTATTAGAGCTCTTGATTACACAGAATATCTTGAAAAGGAATTGATACAATTTCAAGATTCAGCTTGAAGCTGTTTTTTATATTCTTATAAATTTTCTATTCTAGCTTGCACATCACTTCCTGGTATTGATGAGATAGAATGATTTATAGTTTTTGATTCTGATTGATCTCCACCTTTAGATAATTCTATATCAGAGTTTGTCTTATCAATATTAGAACTAGAAAGTTCCTCATTCTGTGAGACTTTTTTTTTTCTGCTAGTCTTTTTTGTCACTGGTTTGCTCAAAAAAATTATTTGCTCAGGATTTCTGGCATTTGATAAGCTATGTATAGGCAAGATTTCTGGTTGAGGTATTGAGATAGATGAATTCATAGATGTTATTTCTATTTCAGGTAGTTGAGGATATATCTGGCCATTTACAATATCATCATATCTTTCACTACCAATTTTATAATTAGCATACATAATGTGTTTTCTATTTGGTATCTGTTTTATATGAGCATCCCTTATTTTTTCGATTGCTTTAGGAGTTAATGGAGTAGCAGTAGGGTTAAGATATTGTCGAACTTGAGATCTATCTTTGGTTTTAACTATTTTAGAAAAATATATAATGATATTAAAAAAATATCTGATTTAAATCTAGGAAAATATCTATTCATTTCTAGTATATAATTGGATAAAAACTGAGTAATAATTAGACAATAATCAGACACAAATCAGACAAAAACTGAGAAATAATTAGTACTGACTTGATTATAGATCTATTTTCATATAAAACTGGTTAATTATTATTTTATGCCTAGCTAAGTATCAATTTTTGCCCAGCTAATTACTAACTTTCGCCTAATTATTGCCTAGTTAAATACCAATTATTATCTGGGTTCCTTTTTATTCATAATCAGTAAAAAGTCAAATTGCAATTAGTTTTTTTTCTTTGAACATAATTCTCTTCGATTATATAGCACCAATACGTACTTTGTATAGTGAATCTACTAATGCCAAAAATTTTCAAGGACATGGATATAAATTAGATAGTAGAGAATGTGAACTTGAATCTCAATGCAATGAGTTGCTTCTTGAAACCAAATTTTTCACTAATAAATGTTCTGAATTTAGAAATGCTAAAGCTCTTGCAGAAGCACGATCTGATGTGATTACTAAAGAGCTAGAGAAAAAAAATACCAAGATTTTACATCTCCAAAAAAATTAAATCGGTACATTAATGACAAAAATCAAAATAACTTGATTAAAAAACAACTCAAAAAAGAAATTAAAGAGTTGAAAAGCAAAAATACTAACCTTACTGAGTATAAAGCCAAATATTATAGTAAACTGAAAGAAGTGAATTCATTCCAATCTAGAATCAAGTCATTGGAAGAAGAATTATCTTTAACTTAGAAATACTCATCAAAAAAAGATTCTGAGATAATGTCCCTCAAAGCTGAATTGGTGAATATAAAGGTTGAATTAGATTCTAAGATCAATGAGCTTGAGCATCTAAAATCAGAAGATATTTCGGTATCTGTGGTTGGTGGAGATAGTGAAAAAAATATATCAAAGTCTAGACCCAAAGGGTTGAGGCTAAGCCTCACTTTGCGTCATCGTTGCTTTGCAATAATAATATCTTTGCAGTTAGTAAAACTAGCAAAAATCTCAGTCAATATTTTGCATACAAAAAAATTATGAATGAAGTTAAAAAAATTAGCACTGATATACCGACTCATACTAATAATAAAATTGTTCCAATATTAGAATCTTTAAAAATCGATACTGAGGTTACTTCTAAGATAAGTGATAAAACTATTATTAACGAAAATAATAAAGATAATATATTACAACCAATCAATGCAGAAAACCAATTTCAAGAAATAAAGAATGTGACTCCGATTAGATCTCATAATATTACAATAAGAAAGAGTGAGGAATTACCTATTATAGCATTAGGTGCTAGCATGGTTAATAAGTATCAAACTACTCCTATTAAGTTTGTTATTTTTGCCTTGATAATATTATTAATTATATGATATATATACAGGCAAATTTTTTGCCCAACCCCACCTTCTTGTTCTTTGAACTCGAAGCCAGATTATACCCACAGTATGACCACCTCTGGTAATTTGTTTTCTGGAATATATAAACTGATTATGAATGAACAAAGTGAAGTGAATTATCTGGAGAAAGAAAATTTTTATCCAGTATATAGAAAACAGAGTTATGAATTCCCAATCCACTATGCAAAAAAATTCAAAAATACCTCTTATGAAACTTTTCTTTATGGATATTGATGAGGCTACAAAGCATGCTTCATCATGCTATATTGGGCATCTAGCAATGTCATGACCATTCACTAAACTAGTTACAGGAAAAAGTGGCACAGGTAAGACTAATATATTCAGAAATCTTGTTCTTAATGACAAAGCTGAATATATATATAAAAAGAAAAAGAGTGGATCTAGATATATATGGTGTGATGATTTGATAGTTTGTGGATACCATCCTGATGAACCAAAATGGGCTTTTGTTAATATATGTATGAAATAATTGCAAGTAATCCAAGAGCATCATATTACAAAAATATTAGGTTTAGTTATATCTCACCTAAAAAAATTCCTAGTATAAAATCTTTCTCTTCTAAAGAAGTACTGTTATTATCTTTAAAGATTTATGTGTTGCCCCTGAGTCTATACAAAATCAAATTATCCCATTTTTTACACATGGACATCATCAGAATATTTTACTTATATTTACTACGCAAAAATACCATTATGTCCCAATGATCATACGTGAGAATCTTTTTCATATATTATTGTTTAACAGTGATAGTTCTCCTCAAGATGTTTCCAAAATTGTTGATCAGTATACTGATGATGTAAAAAGTGCATCAATGGTCATTAATAGCTATCTTTACAAGAGTGAGTTTATTTTATTTGACCTTAATAAAGCAGAGGACGATCCACTTGCAATCCGGTTGAGGTTCAATACCCTATTAGATTTGTAGAAAGAAATAGAGTTACATCAGAAGCATAAGACAAAAAATGCATTACCTACAGAGCTCACGAATTCTGAACCTGAAAAATTAGCCACGTAAGTGTCCTGCTTCACAGAAATGAAAAGTCTATTAGTATTAATCCCTTTTTTTCCCCATTTTTCAGAAAAAAAGATATAGTGTAAGCTACTAAAATAATATATATAGAGGTAATATGTATATTTCTGCTATCTATTTTTCTGACTTCAAGTGATAAAGTCTCAAGAAGGTGGAATTTTTATTTTACATCAACATTTTTCTATCTGAGTTGATATAAAGAGCCAAGATGATTTGTTTGTTTACAAACTTCCAAAGCACTTAATTGTATTATATACTCAGAGATATGAAAGTGGCTTGCTATACAAGAAAATTATTGATAAAAAGATACCTAATTGTGATCTCAAGAATAGCATTAGGAAAACGATGGACAACTACTCTATGCAAAAAAATGTTACTAGCCCTCAGGGATAATGAAATAAAGTCTAAAGTACTAGCCCTCGAGAATACTTTAGGTTGTTTTATTTTAAATAGATATATATATGAATAAGTTATATAATTAATAAATCGAATAAATAGATTCAATTAAATAAATAAATATATGAATTGCTTTGCAGACATGGTCTATACATTGTTAATTTGGTACATTTCCTCTCAAATTCTCTATAAAAGTTTATAATGTTAAGCAAGTTCTGTTGCACACATACCTTCAGGTCTGTAAAAATACTCTAGTCATTTCCTCTGTATAGTTGTACATGCTCAGATCTTTTTTGCTGTTTCTTGAATATGTTTAACTCTATTAATAAGATTCTTTATTTATAATTCATATTGATAAATAGCTAGCCTTGTGTAAATATCACTTTCAACTTCTGGTTTTTGTTTAAGCTCCATATACTCTTTGAAACATATATTACAATGTCTATTTCCAGTATAATTTGTATGCCAATGTTCCTTCATCTTATAATTGTGATATAATTCATATCCTACTCTTTTATCAACATAAACAAACTGATCACAACTATAACATATAGCAATATTCACTTTAACAGCCATATGATAACTGAATTCTTCTGTAGATTCCATCTTTCTGGCAATAAGATATCGTTTATTGTAATCAGTCAATTTATTGTTATTTCTATAATTTACTAATTGATTTCAGATTCAGTTCTTTCAATTAGATGGTGTTTTTCCATTATAAATTATTGAAATTGGCAGTTATCCCTCTACTCAATATCATTTAAAACTGGACAATTATCTGTATAGACCATATTTAATGATTAAGTAATTTAACATATTATAGTATTTTAGAGATTATGTGATTTATATCGTATTTAGGGATTTAGACCTATTTGATTTAATAACTATATACTAATGAATATTGCAATTCATTTTTTCTCATGTGAATAAAAATCATATATGCATAAATATTGATTACACCGATCACAAATATTTGCTCTCCCAAAGCCGTAATACTAGTAATAAAATTGAGCATAATACAGATGTTCGATCAGGCACGTAAGTGCCATTACTCTATAATACATATCATATGCCATACCAAAGAAGAAAATCGAAGAAGCCTATAAAATCAAGAGCAACAGAAGATTGAGCAACCCCTGGCTCATACTAATTAATTCGTGAATGAATTGATTACCAAACCCGAAATTAGTTTCATACTTATCTGATTTTTATATGTTACAGAAAATCGGAGACTCAACCCTTTGGATCATTGTTTAATGTGCATATATTAATAAATTTTTAATGTAATTCTAACTACTTACCTCTCTCTTTCGATTTCTATTCCATATGAAATTTTTTATTTTGGATCACCTGATCCGAGATGTGATAAAAATCATACTTCTTTAGAATGCTATACCATAATTATCTGACGATTAATTTGGTTGTATCAGCTAATGATACTAATCACTGTTGAGTCACAGTTGAGTTGCAGTATTTTTTTTCTATATAATTCTATGAAAAACAGGTGTATCGTGGTTGAGTCACATTAGAATCTTAGTGATGTGGACCAATGATCAATTGCACTTATTAATTGCTGAAAGAAGAAATAGAAATGCTAAGTATCACAATATTCTTGGAAGTAGTAGAGTGACCCTTCGGGTCTAAATTTTATGCAGTGTCACTCTCCTGCAGAATTAATTCTCATGGTCAATTTTTTATTAATAATGAATATTATGAATAATGAGAATAATACCTAGACCTTATATGATCCTGCAATAAGAAGGAGACTTTAAAAGGCTATAAGAGTAATATGTATAATGTTCTTTATCAGTAGTTTTATCAAAATTCATATGTTACAGGAACTTGGAATCTCTGCCATTCCCAGATCATTGAGATCGCTAACTTTTTCACTTCGTAGTACTGATCGTTGAATCTAAGGGGGTTTAATTTACCAGAAAAAATAATAAAATAGCTTCAGTATACGGAACTTATGACCGAGTGAAGTTGCTTTACATAGTGGAATCTAGATTGCATTACCCTACTGCAATTACTAATCACGTAACTTTCCTTCTGGCAGGTTCTCTAGATCTAGCAAATGAACAGTATAAAAATAAGCAAGTTCTTGTCCATAAGATAAGTCAGCAATAACATTATTTTTTGCTCATATATATTTTTATTTGATTTATCTGTCTGTAATTTATTTTTAAAGTAATTTTGCTATTTCATTTAACAGAATCTATGAAACCGAATTTTTACTTACCATGATTTTTTCATATTCAGGTACGAAAAATGAGCAGTAACAAAAAAACCACCACCTCTAAGAACAAGAAAAATAAGACCTCCAACTATTCTAAATCAAAATGACAATACAAGCCGAGAGAATTTTTATCTTATGATGAGACCTGAGGAAAAATATCAAAAGAAAACTTAGAGCGTGATAGGGACAATAATGATAATGATTGGTTAAATCCTGGTCAGCAGAAGGAAATGTTGAATCAAATGTAAACCCCACCAACCTAACCCATTAAGGGTATTTTTTATTATATAATAAATATATATATATTATTTGTATATTATTGTTCTGGCAATAATTATTATAAAATAAAGAGAGGAGGTCATGTGTTCTTGCCATTTTTTATTTTTATATACATCTGATCAAAACTGTAATATATAACTAAAGTGAATTATTTTTTCATGAAATGAATTTTTATTTGAAGAATTAGTATTACGTCATTATTAATATGCATGAATTGAATAATGATGTTCTGATTTTGTATAAGTTTCACTAATATTTAAATCATAATAATAACTTTCATCATTATCAGAAAAACCACAGAAGCTCCCATCATCCTTATCATCATCTTCATTGTTGTCATCGGAGAAATCTTCATCATCGTAATCATAGTTGGAATTTTCATTATCGGGCATACTTATCTGTATCTTGACTTCTGATGAATCGGAATCTTGATCATTACTTAACTTATCTCCTGAATTAGAAGTATGAGACAATAGGATAGAGAAAGTGATTGTAGTAGTTACCTTTGTTTTCGAAAATTCTGAATCTTTATTTTCTTTTTTGCAAGAAATTTGATAATCACTTCCTGAACTCAGTTCAAAGAATTTGGATTTTAGGGTGGATGATATGAAACATCGAATCTTTGATTCTTCTATCTTAATACTATAATCAAATAGTATGTTATCTATAATATATTGAATATCTTTGTTTGTCATTTTTGAGATACTATCAGCAGAAAAGGAATGTATTTGATAAATTTTATCCATACCTATTGCACTGAAAAGTTTGTAGGGCTTTTTAGCCTTTTCGATTCTCTTCTATAAAAGTGTGTCAGAGATATTTGCAGGGAGCTGAGCACGAACTTCTTTATTTAAAATTCTACTAACTGCATTAGATTCCAGATCAACTTGTTTTTCTGATACTAATTCATTATGTCTTTGAATGAGAGTTTTACCAAAATTACAATAATATAAGATTGCTTCTTGGGTTTTACAGTCAGCGAGAATTATAGCATTACAAAGTTTTTCATATAAAAATGTGAAGCTATTATTGCTGGGTTGAGATGATGTGAAGCATTGAGTCTTTGACTCATCTGTTTCATTCAGAGTTGTAGATATCACATCATTGTCTGCATTACTATTATTAATAGATGAAATAGAGTTTTTAGAAACTTCTGTCATGAATTTCTGTACTTTATTTTTACTAAATTGTGAAATATCTTTATCATATGATAAAGGATCTTGAGATCCAAGCTTCTTTTCTCTATTTTTCTCTCTTATTATATTACTAACCCTTTCCTTTTCTTTTAGGTCTAGAAATTCATCGATTACTTTATCCTCTGAAGATTTGTTTTCTATACGAATTGATGATATGAAGCATTGACATGAACCAACCTTCAGCTGAGTCTTTGTCTCTTGACATATATTGAAATTTGGAGTATCATCAGTTATATCAAATGCAGGGGTGTCTTCATGATTATGATTTGTTTTAAGGGGTATAGAAAAACAGTTATCCTTTACTTGGTATATATTGGAATCAGATATTCGATACTCTGCATCATCAGATGTGTTATCAGTATATCCATTGCCTCTGTTTTGCAAGCTCTGCTCCTTGATTAGTGAGACATTATGTTTCAGTTTAGCAATAAGGTCAGTTTTTTCCCTATCTCTCTGCTCTAGATTCAAGAATCTGGCTTCAACCTCTTCTTTGTCTTGTTTTAATTTTGCATTCTCAGCTTCGACTTTGATATTCTTAGCTTCAAGCTCAGCATACTTCTTTCTAAGTTCGCTAATCTCAACTGTAAGTTTGGTATTTAATTCTCTTAGTGAAACAATTGTATATTGTGTGTCTATCATCATTTTATATAAGGTACAGACATATTCAATTCTTTATTGTAGAGATATAAATCACGTGATAAAAATCCCTGAACTTAGTTCAGGAAGTATAAAATGTCAAGAAAAATTCTCGATAACGTATACCCAATGATATTAATGTATCCAGATTAATCTCAAAAATACACTTGTATAAATGATAAAATAAATTCATGAAATACACATGCAAAAATAAACTTGTTTATGTATGCAAAATCGACCCTATGGGTCAGCTTTATTATGCACAAATAATCTATAGAAGGATTGGCTCGTCTATAATTTCACAGAACTTGCCAGTGGCATCCCGAAATCTGGCGCTCATTCGTATGTCCTCAAAACCCTCATCATGCCAGAAGTGAATGACATTTAATCCCCTATCCTGAAGCTTTTCGCTCGGCCAGTATGGGTCAGATACAACGGAATCCTCCCTAGAAAAATGCACGATCCAAACTTCCTCAGGACAAAGCTAGTCGGCATACTTTATTACTCGATCGAAATGTTTCTTGAGTGTGGAAATGGATCCTGTTGCTACGGCTTCAAGGACAGCTTCAGGGTAGGGATTGTCCGGTTTCTTTATCGTCAGGTCACAAAAAAGGTGGTGCCAGTCTCCATCACTGCCAATCCCTTTGAGATGCCACTGGCCAGTTATTTCGAAGCCATGCACCTTTGCAAGCCAATTGTGCAGGATTCTATACATCTCTGCATCGTAAACACTCTCTCTTGGGACGCATTCATCGCACTTGGACTCTACTTGCAAATGGTTCGAACATTTATAGGAGCGGGTAGAGCCTAAGGCTATCGTCTTTTGGTCAAATACACGGACAGCGGATTTAATTATTTCCAGAGTGTTTACTCCCCCGTTGGCCTGCAAAGGCACGTTCATATCAGGGCAGAACCAACTTGTTTCCGGAACTACACACTGCTTCTTTGTAGGAGCGTCTATTGTGGCCAGATCCCTCTGCCTCTTCCCTAAAATAGATGAGGATGGTGCCGGCGATGATGCTGGTGATGATGATCTTACCGGTGGTGGCTACGTCTTCCTTGCTTTGCTAGCTTTCCTCCATAAGCTATTTACTTTCTCTGTATCGGCCTGTAGAAAGCAAACCAAATGAGAAATGGAATAATATTTCCTAGCAAGCGTAATCAAATAAAAATAGGGTTTGATGGCGAATGCAGGGATATATCAATAATAATTTTATTAATGTAAAGGTGCATATCCAAATTCTCCTTTGGAACCAGCAGATCTTTACTAAAAAATATCATGATATATTCCATGATGTTTACTAGGGCGTGGTAATAAACGCATCCATTTCAATACTTGCAGGACTCCTACTAGGGCGTGGTAATAGGTACAAGCATCTGGCTATATGCCTCATCAAAACAAATTAAATATGCTCACCTTACTATTCTCTATAAGATTTTGAGCAATGTCGCGAACTTCTTGGGGCATGCAAAGATCATCATTAATTTTATGTAAGGTAATATAAAAAGTACGATGTGCCTCTTTCTTCTCAGCGAACTTATAGTTATCAGTAATCAAGGCTACATAATGATCGAGTGCCCACTTCTCACATGGGAAAAAATCGAAATATTTAGCATATGGAATGCTTTCAGAGGTTTCTCGAGTATAGTTAGTAATAGACGTGGACATGGTAAAAAACGTATTAGAAATCAGGTACACAGAAAATTACAACGGAAAATACGCATGACAAACTTACCCTACAGATCTTTTTTATACCTACAACTATGGAATTAAGGAAGACGCGTTAAAGTAACTTAGCAAAAAACGCGTTTGAGTTCTATAGTGCACACAGCGCTTTGGCATGAGTGTGATCAGCTCGGGAGCTAACCCAGAATAGGCTGATCACAATATTTTACCCCGTCCCGCATGCAGGTGGTACATTTCACTAAGCGATCACTGCATGTAGACTTCTCACGTGAAGTGCCTCGAAAATATCTATGAATCTCTTCTGAAGATAAATAAGTCGCATCAGGTCTTAATCTTGTAGGCATTTTAATGAAAATACAAAATAACAAATATAATTATTATATCAAACCATTAACTCTGATTCATTTTTAATTATTCGAGAATTTTCACATTCACATTGCCTATATATTCCATCCGCTACTTTTTTACACGTTTAACAATATAGGTGTGAATGGTGATTGCATTCGTCACAAACTTTACATCCATGCTTCCAACCTCCCCGCCAATTCATTACATTCATTGTCGGGATAAATATATGGTAAAGTAAAAATAGATCACTCTATTAATCTAGACACGAGCATATATGCGAGTGGATAGGGATGTGCCACTTTTCGAAGCAATTTTGTTTATCTTTACGTATGAGTATGCTATTCTGACCTTTCATTGTTATATATTGACAGAAAAAATATAACGTGGCTAAAATTTTTTTATTATACAAACCTGCCCCGCCTTACATGCATAAACCTTAGGTCAAGATCCGTACATGTTGATTGAATGCCTATCGCTATATTTAACAATATTGCAGTATTGGTATGTATAAACTTTATTATGAATTAAATTATATACTGTAATTATATGTATATATGATTTACTAATAAAAAAATATTTATATCACGTTGGCGTCAACTTGGGGGACGCGATCTGCACTAATTAAAATGCTTTATAATATTATAAATTTGTGTAGAATTGAGCTTTGAAATATAATCAGCACTATATGTTCGAATTCTCTCAATTTTTTCAATTCCTATCCCCTTAACTATTTTTTTGGTATCGGGGTCATAACTTTCTCCAAACAACTTGTAGATATTTCTAGCCTTTGCAGTTTTTTTACGCAAACTATCTCTTGTAAATCCCGGAAGATTGGTTGTGACTTCGCCATATATTAACCCTCTAGCTTGTTGATCATTGTACCTACTGTTATCATTTTTTATTTCTTTAACTCTTTCTTCAAATTTTTTAGCAAACAGATACCAGCATCTTATTTCTTCTTGGTAGGCATGGGTTACATGTTTTTCTGCTCAGTTTGCATTATAGTATAACTAGAGTAAAGTTATTGGTTTTGATTCTTTGCTCTTATTTCCTCTATCATTATCATCAATCGGCTCACTTGGCATAGATAGTTCTTTTATTAAACCTTGTACTTTATCAGGTTTCATGGATTTTGTTTCACTTCATGGGATAGCTTTACCACCATCTATGGATAACTTACTTACCACCCCCATTAGATTAGAGGTTTCTTCACCTTCATCTTCTACTGCCTCTGACATATCTACGTCTTGAACTTCAGTTGATGCTGTTCCTTCATTATCTATGAAACAAATGTGATAAGTTTTTTGCTTATCTTTATTACTTTTTTCAAGATAGTTATAATAGAGTATATGATCACACACGAGTGTGATAAATGCTTTGGGTGGATTTAACAAAATTTCTTCATTACATTTATGACAATTCTCTAGTTTCAGTATTGTGATATTACTTGCGAGAGAGTTTGGATGACCTTTTAAAATATTTATTCCTAAGGCTTTTAATAATTCTGCTCGTTTGAGGTATTTTTTGGTAAGTTCTCCTTCGCTAAGTGGTTCGTTACTCATAGTATAGGTTACGATGAGTTGGTTAATGATGAAAATTTTTCTTATCATTTCATACTTACCTGACTATATATTATTTTTTTACTATCTGGAATTATTTGATAGTTAAAAAATAAACGGATATAATATCTAAATCAATACATTTACCCAAACTTTAACCAGATAAGTCTTTGAAATTTATTATTCATTTATTCTGTTTTATAATATATTTTCGTATTAACAAACCAATTTGCAGATTTTATGAAATCTCATTTCGGATTTGACGATCCATTCATTCATGAATTATTTAGTATAGTGAGGGATCGCTCAATCTTATTTATATTTTTGCTAATAATTGCATAAGTAAAAAATTATATATATTATTATCAAAGTTGATCACATAGTGGATAGATATATTAAAATATTATGAAGCAAAGCTATATTTATTCTTCTAGAATTTCACAATCACCATATAAATATGTTGTTTCCATATCACAAACTATCCACAATTTCATATCTAATGGGTTAATGCTTCTCTTTGTTTGCTTTATTCTATATATTCGATGTCTGTAACTTCAGAGCAATTGTGCAGTTCATGTCTGATCCTCTTTTCCTTCTAAAATACAGTCCTCAAATATTTTATGAGTAAGCTCTTTCTTGATAAGAGACTTTTTTAGACTTTTAGCTTTTATCATATTTTTTTGTGAATTTTCACAGACAATACTATAACATTTTGCGTAAACTTCTGCATAGCCAATAGCATGATTTCCTCTATTTTCATCCTTCCACTTACCTATAACTTTTGTATTTTTTAAGACATGCTTACTTTCATCATTAATTATCTACTAATCTTCTAGAAGATTTTTTATCACCCAATGGTCTTTGGGATAATCACTAAAATCAAATAAATCGCAATTATCAATCATGTCCTGATAAATGTTTTTGGTTTCAATTTCTATAATTAAAGAATCTGTATTAGTATATAAATGCCTTACCTGATCTCTATATTTTTTTTTGAGATATCTGTACTAGAAGTCATATATAAAGTATTTAAAAAGATCAAGAATATATGCTCTAACATATTCTGGCTTATTTAGTTTTATATTGGTTTGTCTTTGATGTACTGCTACCAAATTTGCTCCATAAAAAATTTTTTTACTAACAAATGCCGAATCTGATATTAATCTATGTAATCTCTGTTCTTCATCTACCTGTCTAACTAAATCTATATTTACTCGTTTTCTTACATCTTCCATAGTTTTTTCAAATACTGAATTATTCATTAATTTCCAGAAATCTTTTTCAAAAGCATTCTTTGCTTTTGCATGTCGTTAAATATTCATTGCAATGTATAGTTCCAACCATGGTAATTGTTCGAAACCTAGAATTCGATATACTTTTTTAAGAACATATCCTTCCTTTATACATTGTTGTAGATTTCTATAATGAATAACATAATGGTCCTTATCATAGAGAGTTAGTATAAGTTTTTCTGTATCTGAATATTGTTTATCTACCCATTCTTTTTGTTTTGAACTATACCAATTATATGGTATATTTATTCATTCTGGACACATTGAATAGTCTCAAAATTTGGGATGTAATTTTTTTGGAATCAATAACTTAACTTCCAAACAACATCCTCGATTTGAATTTTCTTTTATTTTTAAAATTTTCTGCACTAAAGAGTGGAATGCTTTCAAAGGTTTTGTTGATAGTTATTTAAATGCTTCAGTTAATAAATATTGAGACATTGCCTAGCCATAAAGATTATTAGCATCTAAATATAACAGCTATTTTTTCGCTTTTTTTCCATCATACCCTTCTAATCCGAGAATATTTGCTCTAGCTATACGTCTTCTAGCTAAGAACATTCCTTCTCTTTTCATTGCAGTAAAGAAGTCATGCATATCTCCTTAATGCTTATTAAATAATTCTAATTTTACCTTTGTTACCTTCATACACACATCCCATGCAAGACCTGGTTCAGTTAAATAATTTGCTGAATCTAATTTGAATGCTGAATAAGATGCTTTTTGAAATGCCTTGAATGCATCTGCTAATATAAGAACATTCATTTTGAAGTAAATATCATGATAATCACTAAAGGTTTTACAAGCAGTTTCTTTCCAAATTGTATGAGCAAAATCATAGTCCTTTTGAGTTATTATGTAAATTTTCTCATATTCACATTCTTTGCTTTTATATCTTTGCTTGCAATAATTTATTTCATTCAAGTCACTATTAAATCTTTTCAAGAAGGTAGTTGCATTTTTTTAAATTTGTTTCTACTAGTTAACTACTGATATAGGAATATTCCTTTATGTGTAAGCAATGATAATAAATGAGGTGAGATGAATTTTGACATAATTGGAAAACATTTTGCTAATTGTTCTGGTGTTTTAGTTTGGCCCTTCTTTTCATCACATAAGTTTTCTGCCATCTTAGCTAAACCAGGTAATGAAAATTTCAAACTATCAATAAATTGAAGTTGACCAACTAAGAAAGTAATATATTGTTTTGAATTATTTGTTATTGGCACTATTTTTTCATTCGTCATTTTTTCTATTTTTTGTATAAAATGATGGAAATTATAACCACTTCCATTACAAATTAGTATGGGGATTTTTATTATTTCTGGATTGATTCGTAATTTTAAATTACATCCACTATGAGCTGGTCCTCTAAACTTTCCTGTAATATGGTTATGATCTATTACTCTATTTTTTTCCTTATCTGGTAAATGTGTTTTGCAATACAAACATGTCTTACAAGATTTATGTTTTTCTTTTTGCTCATTATCTAACTTATCTTGAATCATTAATTTTTTCCCGTGATATTTTCTATGCGGAGCACCCAAATATTTTTTGGTTTCAGGATCGAATATACAAATTTTATTATATCCAGCTTCATGTAATTTTTCTTCACATATCCAACATTTGTTTGCAGTTTGATATTTTTGCCATAATTTAGGTATCATTTTTTCACATGAAGCTATTTCACAAAGCTTATCTAAAATAACTTCTAGATCTTCTTGAAGGTTTTCCATTAAGTCTTTTATTATATTTTCTGATTTTTGATTAATCACTGGTTTTTGTGTTGTTCTATCTGAACAATAAATAGTATATCCATATGAAACTGCTATCTGCTTCACTTCTTTTATAGTATTTTCTTCTTTATCTTTTTCATCTGCTTCAATTTCTTTGGCTTCTAAATCCATAGTTATTAAATAAGGTTTCATTAACATGTTTTTGATATACTTGGGTTTTACATAATTCTTATCTTCTTCTGAGAGAATTAAATATTGTGAAGCCTTATTTGAACCTGGACATGTAAGAATATGTTTCTGTAATAAATTTAATCGACTATATAGAAATCGCAAGCATTTTCGGCAAAAGTATTTTTTATCATAATAGTTATTCCAGTTATGCATTAATCACTCGAAATTTGTTATATATATATAATATGTTTTTAAGCCTTCTGATATATCATTTTGATTTTTTCAATCATTTAAACTCTCTTTACCTTCTGTTAAATATAATAAATCTATCATATGCTCTACTTGATAATTACATTCTGAAATATGTAATAAATCTATATCTACTTTTATTTTTCTGAAAGCTTCTCTATAAAATGGTTTAAATATATTGATAGCATAATTAGAATTGCTTTCTTCGAATTTATCTATATCATGGAGTGTTGCCAGAAATTTTATACCTTCAAAATTTGCTATATTTGCATTTCGTCTAAGTCTTCGGATTTCATTAAGATGTGGTGGCTTTCTATTAGCTTTTATTGCTTCCTCTCTTGTGTGATATGTATTTATACATCATTTAAAATACTTATTATTATCCCTATTTTGTGGATTAATTATTCCTAGTTGTGGCTTATCTAAAGCTTCTGGTAAAGGTAGATAACTACTATCTTGCAATGGTCTGAATGTGTTTATTTTAAGAAATACCTCTTCTACTCAGATGAATGACCATCCAGATTCTTGTAATGCCTCATCTTCTATTTTATCTATAATTTCATTATATCCTTTTTCTATACTTGCATTAATTCGATCTTCTCTTATAATTTCTATTGTATTTTATTTGAATAGAATTGTTTTTAATATTGGCTCTTGAGATTTTAGCATAATTTTTTTCATATATGCTAATAATACAATTCTTACCTTTAATCCTTCTTTTAAACTTAATTTTCTTTTATATACATTAGCAATTTTTTCCTCAATTGACTCAAAGAAAGCTAATGGCTTACCTTTAGCAAAATATTCTTTGGGAACAGATGTGTAATAATTACATACTTCACCTTTATTAAAATTTTCAGCTTCTGATATTCTATTAATATATAGATCTACAATTTTCTCAAAATAAATATCTGGATCTTCATCTGCTGTGTCATATTCTGAATCACTGGGTTCACTATCTTTATTGTCATTATTCGACTTCATTAAATCAAACCATTCTTTGTCTGTCCTTGATATAGGTTTTGATCTAATCTTTTTATTATTTTTAATTTCTAGTTTTGATAACCATTTTAATAACTCATCTATTGTTAAAATTGATTTCTTTTTTTGTTCTCCTTAAATAATAGAACTTGGCCCCACTTTTATATCATCAGTTAAAAGGTCGTCTGCCAGCATATTTACTTTTCTCGATGTTGGTAGGTGTTCATCGAATGATATGAGATCACCTTCAGGAGTTGGTATTGAATTTTGTGTCAGAATTGGGTTTTTAGCAGGATTTTGAATGGGTGGATTTCCTATTGGAACTGGGTTTTGCATTAAATGCAAAGCTGGTAAACATTGACCTTTACAAAGATTTTCATTTAAATTCATGTGTTTATTAAGATCTCGAGTTTTATCAGTTCTTATTTCTTGATTACAACCTGGACATTTAAGTATCTTAGCCATAGTAATATGTTTTTTCGGTATTTTTTATTAATATACCAGATCTTTTGTTTAAATAAAAAATAATTAATTCAGTTATATAAATTTATTGAAATGTATGATGAATATACATATGAATATATACACAACTCCGGAGAAGTTTGTGGATACAGATGCCAACATCATGAAGGATGTCATGAACATTGAAGAGCAAAAAAACATATTTTATATAAGGTTTGTAGTAAGCCAACTTCTTCTGCACCTGATACTTGTAAAAAACATGCTAAAGGATATTATGTTATGCAGTTTTATGCTTGACAGATGCAAAATATTCTTATTCCATAAGACTTCAGATGCTTGAAGAGTGTCTATAGAGTCAGAAAATCAGTATAAGTTTAATTGATTGATATTGCTAGATGCCATAGTATTCTCACTTTGTAAGACCAAAAAATACACCTGTTATATACCTAGAGCTTAGCTCATTGCTTTGTAATAAATTTTTAGTACTTATTATGAAATAATGACACTTCGTGTCTGTGCTTGCTCCGCTAATTATATTTTTTACTATACTCTTTATCAAAAGAATACTTTAAGAATGCTACTACTTTACTTTACTTTGCAGTATTAAAAAAACTAATTGTTGACTAAATAGATAACTAATGCTCCACTACGCTTCGCATTCAGAGTCACTATGCTTCTCCAGATCAGAAAGCTAAATAGTAATCAAAATAGATATCAAAAAATACACTACAAGGTGTCATATATAAAAAAAAACACTGCGTATAGATTTATATAAGTTTATCAGAAATATACTAAAAAGACTGAAATCTATAGAAAAACAATTGTTTTAAAAAATGCATTAGTCTTGTATTTAAAAAGTCTTCTATTCTATTACTAATGGTCTTATTGTGAGTTTGCACCGAAGTCTCATACAATACTGGTAAGCATTTCTCTATATATATATAATATTACATTTTGCATAGATGTCTAAGCTCTCAAAGTCAGAAGAACCTGACTTGGTGTATTTGGGTAACAGCCACATGAGGCCAACTGATCGACAAGAGACAGTTATTATAACACAGATATAATTTCCAAATTTTGTCATAGGTGGAATTTGAACCTTAGACCTGCCACTTCAAGGATGACAACCCAACCACTACACTAGAATCACCATCCTCAATTTATATATATTTAATAATTATATATTATATATTTTATATAATAAATATGCTTTAAATATATTTATTATATATAGAATTTATTATAAATTTATATTTACAATATACAAAACTTATCTTTAATAATATTTAAAGTATAAGAAATTTTTATTT
>CAJVQA010002212.1:0-22645 GCA_910591915.1 Cetraspora pellucida
GATTATGTCAATTAGTGAGAGTTTTTTTGAATATTGAAGTAAACCATTAATGTTTAAAGAACCAATTTTTATAAGAACTGAAATAATAGCTGAGAGAGTTGTTTGTAAAAAAGATATATTATTAGTAGTTGTAAAATTTGAGTTATATGAATTAGGAATAAATAAATTTAAATTAGTATCATTATGTGTGTTAAAGAAAGTACTATCAGAAATAGTATGAGGAGTTAAGTATCTGAAATGTGATTTAATAGGGAGGTTATTGTATAGATGATAATGTGAACTTGGAAGAAGTGTGTGATTAGATAGAAGTTTATATATTTAGATTTTTATAGATATGTGTTTCTGTAATTGTATTATTAATGGAGATTATAAAGGGTTTGTTAAAAGAGTTATTTTTTAGATGTTGGATAAAAGATTGTAGTGTTTGTTTAGGTGATAAAGTTGGGAGATTATGATTGATAAGAAAGATATTATAGCAGAGAAGGTCTTTGGAGTTAGATAAAGAGTTGGAATCCAAGGAGTAAGAAGATGTTTCTGCAAGGTCACTCACCATTTTAAGCTTGGTTCACACAGCTGTAAAAAATACTGTAGTCTTTCCAGTATGTTGGGCCTGACTATCATTAACCTAGTTTTTCATGTAAGGTTGTAAATATTAGTATAATTAAAGTATAAATTAGAAGAGAGATTATGTTGCTTAGCAAGAGAGTCAGCAAGATTGTTCAAATTATTGTCAATATGAACTTGAACTTTATGAAAGTTAATTTGAAGATTGTATAATTTAATGATATTCAATAAAGTATGCCATATAGGCTATGTATTAAATTTAAAAAATTTGTTAGAATTAAAAATTGTATTATAGATGTTAGTATATTTAGTGATAATAAATTAAAAATCTGTAAAAATATTGATTATTGCATTTCAGGGTGTGGTAGAAATAGCTAAGAGAATAGCTATCAGTTCTGCTTTGTAGAATGATAACCAGAAGTTGATTTTGGCAGAGAATTTGTGAATAATTTGATTATTATTATTGATCTAGACCCAGCCAATGCTTATTGTACATTGTTCAGTTTCAATATTAATTACTAAACCATCAGTATAAAAGTTAAGTTGTTATTAAGAGCTATTTAGGATTGAATATTGTTCAAGTGTATTTGCTGCTTCACTAGTTTTGAATATTTTGAAGATGTAAGAGTTGGAAATTGGAATTGTTGGTACTGAAGGAATTGATAATAGATATTTAATAGCTGTTAAATGAATAAGGTCAATATAGTTAGCATTAAAGTTTAATGAGTTAGAATTGACTCTTCCTAAAAATTAGAAAGAAATAATTGCTAATATATTGATTATACATAAATTCTGAATTCAGTTAGAGTTTAAATAACAGTCTAAACAAGATAAGCTTTGGATTAGTAAAAGGAATAGTAACCAAAATGATTTATATCAATATTTGTTTGCCAGTATGTGATAAATATTTGATTAATGTTTTTTAAATATCTGCAAATTTTGTTGATAATAATCTTATTGTTATTGTATATAAGTAATCAGAGTTTAGATTTTTTAGAAATATGTTGTGAGCTGTATGCAAATGAATTATATTCTGGTTGTTGGTAGTGTAGAAGAAGGATTCTAAAACTATTATAGGTCATTACAGTTTCTTCCAAAAAAGTGAACTATAATAGTTTTTGACCTTTAGATAGGTATAACAGTTATGATGAAAGATGTTTTTATTTTAATAAAGCGATATTGTCTACTGTACAAAGCTGTTCAAGATATAGAATATTAAGTTTTCTGATTTGTTTTTTGAAGCTAATGTATTGAGAGTGTTGAGATAAAATTAATTCTATTGATTAAAAATTATATAATATAGTGTTTGTCATGAAATGTTGGAATTAGCTATTATGAATATGTTTAGATGTTTCAGTAATTGAATAATTTTGAAATTTAGCATGTGTTTATTTAAACTATCAATAATAGGACTAGGGTGTTGAAGTATATTAATAGTTGATCATAGGTTGTTTTGAAGTTGTTGTAGTCTTATCCATATTGAAGTTCTTAGTAAGTTAGAATTGTTAAGTTGTAATAAAAAGTTAGTAATATGATGTTAAAGTTGAATGTTCTATATATTATAAACATTATACAAGTATGAGTTAAGCATAGTACTATTGAAGATTGAGTATGCTAGATGGAATTTGCGTTTGGCTATTGTTAAGTATTTGGCAAGAATGTTGTTACATGTAGAGTGAGGCATAATAATGTTATATAATTTATATTCAAATATAGGTATAATAACTGTGTTGATTATATAGATAATTTGTTTATCTGTAATTTTCTTTATACTAGCAATGTTTGTAAGTTAAAGAGTTTCTTTTCAGATAATTTTAATTTGTTTAGTATATTTGTTGTTAAGTGTAAACCAACAATCTAAGAACTTAAATGGTTGGCTAGCAGATATAAATTCTAAGATATAGTTGAAAAATTGAATATTAGATGTAGGTAAGTTAGAAATAAAAACAGATTTGGTAGCATTAATCTGAATATTAGCTATTAGATAGAAAAATGAAACAG
The DNA here is from genome assembly GCA_910591915.1 of Cetraspora pellucida. Taxonomy (NCBI): domain Eukaryota; kingdom Fungi; phylum Glomeromycota; class Glomeromycetes; order Diversisporales; family Gigasporaceae; genus Cetraspora; species Cetraspora pellucida. Next base: position 2,566 of record CAJVQA010002212.1, read on the forward strand.
TTTGGGTAATTTGTTCTAATTCTTGTTTTGTTTTTGCTATTCAGAGTGTATCATTCATATAAGCTAATACTAATATAGATGCTTGGAGGCTTTGAGATCTAAATTGTTAAAAGTAATTTTTTTAAGTTGTAAATAATAAGTAACATTAATATTGTAATACAATTTTATAGATAAGTGGATTATAATAAATGTATCAGAATAGTAGAGTTATTGTTTCTTTATGGTCTATTTTATTTTTAACTATATATAGGTTGATTAGGGTAAGGTAAGTAATTACTTTATTTCGACAGTCTGTTAAGAAATTAATAAGTATGTTAACTAGCTTAGAAGGCATGTTAATATGAATTAGTGCCTTTTCAAACAGGTTCAGATTAACTAAGTTATATGCTTTGCTCATATCTTGAAATATAAGCCAAAGCTGTTTAAAGTTGCAAGATGCATCTTTGATAATATTATTTAAGATATGTATAAGTATAGCTATACTATTGCCTGACAGAACAATGTAATTATAAGGTAAGAGGATCTTATGTTTAGTGAATACTTGATTTAAATGATTTGTGAGAAGTTTTGTATATAGTTTTTTGGCATGTTCAAGAAAGCTAATAGGTTTGATGTTGATTAAGTTGCAGTCAAAAATAGGTTTTTTAAAAATTGAAAAAATTCTATTCTCTTTCCATTGCTTAAAGATTTGGTTTAAAGTAATATATCTATTTAGAAGAGCTGTAATTGTTTAAAGAAAGAGTATGCTTGCATGTTTTAGCATTTCATAACTAATGCCAGAAGGGCCATAGGTCTTGTTGTTTGGGAGATAAAATAATGTTTCAGTCACTTAAGTGATAGTAAATTCTTTAGTAATATTATTATACTATTTAGTATTAATGTGCATTTTGCAGTTATATTCTTCTTTCCAATTGGATTCAAAGATTTGTTAATTGGTCTGTCTAAAAAATATCTATTGGTCAAAGTGTTGTTGAATATGCTATTTAATGTCTTGAGAATCAGTGATTACATCATTGTTTGTTCTGATGTTATTGAATTTGACTGGGTTTTTGTAACAGTTAAGTATATTATTAATCATTGACTTTGGGTTGGATTGGAGTTTGAAGCATCTTTTGGAAATATTTTCATTAATCTGTTGTTTTATTTCTTTGATATTTTCTATATTGTGAACATAATAAATAGATTTCTATTCAGTTTTAGTGAGTGCTAGCCAGTTTGGCAATAAGTTGTAAATACTTAGTAAAAGTGAAACATTGAACTAATTAGATGTATTTATTTGATTAATAAGATAATTATATTAATATAGTATAGGAGTAAAGTTTTTTAGTAAGTATTTGACTTGTTTAATAATATTGCCTAATTTCTTGAGATATTGGTGTAAAGATAATACCTTTGTAGAAAAAATATTTTGAATGTTTCTGACAGTGAATTTTTTATTTGAAATATATTGTATAGCAGCAGAGATGATACTGTTTTAAATTTTGTGTCAGGAAGATTCTAGGGATTCTGAGGTTTGTGTGCTGAATAGAGTTTTATTATTATTAAGGTTTGAGGTTACTTGATCTGCAAATTGTTGCCATTTCTCTTTGTTCATGATTTTGTATAAGAATGTTCTTCTATAGGTTTTGATAAGATGATTGAGTTTACCTATATATGCATAAGAAAAAAGCTAGCAGGAGTTTAAAATTTTATAATCACTTTGAGTACTAGTATCAGAATCATTTGTGGTGAAAGAGTTAAGATATTAAAAGAAAGATTGATTAGCCCAGATGTAATTTATGCTACTTTGTTATCTGTTATTTTGCCAAATAAGTGTTGAATTATTAGTGTACATAGCCAATTATACATGTTGTTGTATTGGAGAAAATAAAGTAACTTATATTTAGTTAATGAGAAGTGAGTGATGTTATCAGAGGCATTAAAGTCTCCCAGGACAATAGGTTTGATATTTGATGCATAGGTTTGTTGGAGCCATTGTATTACCATATTTTGTACTGACAGTCTTAATTGAGTATTATTATATAGTAAGTAAACTAAAATTATTCTGAATTTGGAGTCATGTTTAAAAAGAATGTCTATTGCAATAGTATATTCAGAAGAGGTAAGTATTTTATGAATGTGAGTTTTTATGAACTTGTGGATTATGATAGCTGTGCCTGCTTTAGAGCCTTTAGTATATAACCATAAGTATGTAAAATGTTTGGATTTTTGTAATTTAGTAATTGGGTTGTTGGCTGCAATTTTGGTTTCTGTTATACTGATAATGCTAAGGTTGTTAGAAAGACAGTAGTCTTTCCATACTTGTTGTTTCAGGTTTTCATTAAATCCTTGAACATTGTGTATACTGATTGATAAGTAAAGTTGATTGTTGCTGGTTTGTATTTCTGAAATGTTGCAGTTTGAGGAATAATGGCTGTTATAGTTTGATGTTGTTTGGTTTAGAAATGTTAAAATAGATAAATGTTTATAGGATTTATATTAAATAGGATTTATAGCTATATGATTAGGAATAGTAGGGTTTGTAACTTTAATATAAACATGTGTTTCTGTATTGTCAAGATTAACTAATATTTTGATTAGGTTGAAGAAGAGATTTTGGTGTAAGTGTTTAATAAAATATTTAAGTATTATAAATTGTAATAATAGAGGTAGATGATATTGTTTTAAAAATTTGTTATAACAAGTGTTTGTTTCTAAAGAAGTTGAAGTATTGATATCAGAGACATTATATATAGTGTCTTTTACAGATTCACTCACACTAGGCTTTATTGCCTACCTATTGTTATCATTTTTCTCTAAAGATGGCCCAAATGTGAAGAACATTATAGTTTTAGAGATGGCAGCTGCATTAATGTGTTCTGTAGAAAACATTACTAAAAAGAAGGATTTATACCTTCCTCTTGTGAGATAAGAGTAGTATTTTCTGTTGCTTTTATTGTTTTCTTTGGAGGTATAGATGTATCCTCATCTACTTCTTGAGATGTAGATGGCTTAGAGTTTTGTATAAAAAGAGAATCTTCACATTGTTCTGAGATTGAAATTTTAAGGTGTTTTATCAAGAAATCTTTAGCTGCAGAGTAGTAGAATTAGTTGTAATTAATATGTATTTGTTTAAATGATATTTTGAATTCCATTTCTAATTTAAAGTTGTAATAACTCTTGTGAGAGTATGAATGTTATCAGTTGTTTTAATCATTTTTTTTAAGGCTTCTTTTTGGAATAAACCTGTAAGTCTATTATTATTTTTTGCTACTAGCATAAAGGCTCTTAAGTATCAGTAGAAGTAATATGAAGATCGGGCTGTATTACTTTCCACTTTGTTGAGTTTTGTAAAAGTTTTTCAGTAGATATTGCTAGGCCTCTAAGTTCTTTTGTGGGTGTTGGAATAGAAAAGCTTACTGCGAGTTTTTGTTTAAAATAAAAAATATCAGTTTTCTGAATTAGGTATACCTATTCTTTTTGTTCTGATTCTGGTACTGAATGGGTTTTGAAAAAGTTAGTGAAATAAAATTTAGATATATTTTCCAAATTATGTTCAGTTGATTTGAATAGTAGATCACAATCTTTGTTAGTACAAAGGTGAATGTAATGAAGTACTGCTTTAAAAGTTGCTTCAGAGCACTCTTTAAGGATATGTAATAAGGTTAGTAAAGAGTATAATATTAGTAGTAGTTTTTTGTATTCTTCTATTAATTTTTGTGATATTAATATTTTAATATAATTGCTTGTTTTCTGTTAATCAATTTTTTCAAATTAGATATTATATTTTTTAAAAAAAGGTTTAAACCAGGTTTTATAAGCTATAAAATAGTGCTTAAGTGATGGGATTCTAAAGTCTTTTAAGAATTTCTTAGATGGAATGTTAAGAGTTGTGTTAATATTAAATCAGTTGTCATTTTGGATTTTGAATTCAAGTTGCTTAGAGCTGTGTTTAATGTCAAAGTGAAGTATAAATTATAATGGTTTAATGTCAAGTTTTTTCATAAATTCTTCAAAGTTAATAGTTCTATATTTATGGTTTAGATAAAGATGTAAGCAAGCTAGGTTTATGGCAACTCTACATCTGTTAGTATGTGAGTAGGATAGGATAGAATAGTGTGATCAGAAGATATGTAGATAGTCCAGTTGTGTGAAGAAAACTTCTGTAAACTTGGAAAGTAAACCTTTGAGAATATCATAAAAAGCTTTAAAAGGGATTGGCTTTGATTTATTAAAGTTAGGACTTGAGTTGATAATAAACTCTGACAAGAACTTAGGTTTTTCACTTGCCATTTTGTTAAGAATATAGCTAAAGGAGAATTTGGCAGATGGTCTGTTGTTATTTTTGTTATTTTCAGATTTATTAAAAATAACTTGTCCAGAAATAAAGGCTTTAAGGTTGGATTTCAAAAGATTGAATAGTTGTAGAGCTAGTAGAATGTTAAGTTTATTATATTGTTGCATAGTTGAGGTAATAGAAAAGTTTTTAAACCAGTTGAAGTCTTTGGAAGTGTCATGTTTCTGAGTATTTGCTTTTTGTTTAAGTTGTTAATTGTTATCCACATTCTGTTTGCTGTTATTTGAGGTTTTTTTTTGAATTAGAGTTGTTGTCTAATTGATTGTTAGTATTTTTAGTTTTTTTGAGAAGCTTATTCAAAAATTTTTTAAGAAAAATGCATTTGTCCTCAGCAGATAGTTAAAAACATTTGATTTTGCAATAAAGGTCATGTTATTCTTAGTTCATAAGACTTGTAAATTTGGCTAGCTTTAGTTTGAGTCTGTGAATACATTGAAAGTAGGCAGGAAAGCCACCAACTTTAGTTTTAAAAACAAGAGCTTTTGGATCTAATGAATGTTTATTATCAGTTAACATGATGCAGAATACATTTTTGGTTTTGCAAATGATGCATGTGTATGCTTGATGAGAATAAGCTATAAAAGAGATTTGGTTATTAGTGTCTTGTCTACTATTGCTGTAGCAGTTAGGAAATAGGTTAGCAATATTGTGTTTGGGTTAAAAGAAGAACTTTGGTACATTATGAAGAGATTTGTAAAGTTTAGCATCTAGATCAATTTTTATTAAATTAAATGACTCAATTGCTATTGTGAAAGTAGTATTAGAGGTAGATGATAAAGATAAATGCTGTGAAGCAAAGTATGTATGGTATTTTCCACAAAGACATCTTGAGATAATAGGTTAAGTAAGGCTAAAAAAGAAGTAGTAGCTATTGTTAATGTCACATTGTATAAGGTTAAAGTTAGTTGAGAGAACTTTGAAGCTTTTACAGTTTTTGTCTAAAATAACTAAGGTTCAGCTACTATATTTGTTTTAAAGGATATCTAGATTGAAGGAGTTTGGTTCAATAGTGATAATGCTAGGCATATTGTATAACTATCCTAGTGTGATGTTTGTGCTAGTGAAAAACAATTTTCAAATCAGATTAAAAAATCTGATTTTTAAATAAAATTTTTTAATTTAAAGGCTTTACAGATAAGTTAAAAAGGATTTGAGAAATGTGGGACTAATAGAAAGACTAATTGAATGTTTAGAAAATTTTAATAGATGCTAGAAAAGTGAATTTTCTGGGCAACCTAATGAATTTTCCTAAATTTACTAATAAAATAACCAGCAAAGGCAGATTTTAGTTTTGTCTTTTTTTCAGTATTTCAGTAAGTTTTGGGTTGTTTGCTATAAAATATATATTAAATAACTGAAATGAAGTGCTTGTTATTTTTCTAATAGGTGACAAGATATAATTAATTAGTAAAATATTAAGCAAATAAGCAAAAATTAAAATTTTGGTTTTTGGAACTTTTCTTAATGATCAAGTATTGCTAAAGCTTAAAACTTGGCCACCTAGAAGGAGAAAAGTAAGCTAAGCAACTTTACTTAGAGATGCAAGTAAGGTTTATTTAATAAAATATTAAGAAATAATTAAATGTTTTTAGCAAAAATTTGGTACAAGTTATCTACAGAGAGAGTTACAGAATTGGTCATTTTAGTAGTAATTTTTTGTAAATAATAATTCTGTATCTATTAAAGATAATAGTTTAGTAGTAATTCTTTATAAATAATAATTCTGTATTTATCAAGTATAATAATTCAGTAGTAATTTTTTATAAATAATAATTCTGTATCTATTAAGAATAATAATTCAGTAATAATTCTTTATAAATAATAATTTTATATCTATTAAAGATAATAATTCAGTAATAATTCTTTATAAATAATAATTTCATATCTATTAAAAATAATTTAATATTTATTAAAAATAAATTTGTATATATTTAAAATAATTTTTATCAAAGTAATAGAATTATTTATAATTCAGTATATAAATTTTATTATTATATATATATTTTATACATTCTGTATATTTTCTGTAATTTTTATTAATATTTTGATATATATTTTTCAATAGAAGTAATTTTTCACTTGGTGGTATTTCTCTTACTTCTAAGCAGAAATCAGTAAAAACTTTAAAAACTTCTTGTATTTTCTTTTTTGCTTATTTGATTAGTATATAGATTATATCAGATATGCCTGAAGCTGTTCCTGTTTTGAGTTCTCTTAGCATCTCTTTTTATTTCTTTTCTTTAATATTTTTTTCAACTTCTATATACCATTTCTCTCTAATGTGGTTTTGTGGCTTATATATTCTTTTTACCTTTTTGACATTTTTTTTAATTTCATGTTTCTCTTTTTAAATTGTTTTTTGTAATGTTTTGTTATACCAGTCTTAACTAACTTTTGTTCTACTATTAGATTAGTTATTTTTTCTTCTTGTTTAATGAATCTGTCAAGTGTTATCTTTTTATAAGGTTTGTTTAAAGACTGGCTATTATTTTTTTTTAATCTGTTTTAATTATTTCACATCTTTTATCTATGTTTTTTTTTATTTGTTTTTTTTAACTTTGTTTTTATTTTTTTCTCTTTTCTTTTAAAACAACTTTTGCCAATCTTTTATGTCTTTTATCTAGGCATTTAACCATTTTTTATATAGTTTTGGCAGCTTTGCACCTTCTTTTTTTCTTAATATTTGTAATTTTTATTTGTTTCAATTTTTTTTTTTCATTACTTTTTGACCTTTTCTTAATTTTGCATATTTAATTAACCTTTGCAGCTTTACAATATTCTTCTTTTGGTGTTATATTTTTTGATTGCCTCTTTTATTTGTTAATGTATTATATATCTTCTTCTTAGATGAATGCTTACTTGCTGCTATAATAATTGCTTTTTCTATTATATTCTATATGTTATTTATTCTGTTTATTTCTTTTTTTTTGTCTTGTTCTTTTCTTTGAATGTTTTTTAGTATATCTTTGACTTCTAACTGTTTTTGTAACTTTTGTGTATACTTTTTTCAGTTTTTTTTTTTACTCAATCATATAAATATACTATTTTTAATTATTTTTTTCTTTTGACTTAGCTTTGTTATTCTTTACTATCATATGTTTAATCCATATCTTTGATTTTATTATCTTATGATCACTTTTTGTAATTCCTTCTGCTTTTTCAATTTCTACCTTTTGTAAACCTAAGGCTAGTCCTTCTAATACCTATATGTAGTCAATTTTTGTTGCTGCCTTTCTATTTGACTATATAAACTCTTAACTTGTTAGATGCATATCTATATATATTACTAAAGTTCTGTTTCTTTATCTAATAAAAGATTAGTAGTCTTTTGAAATTTGCTGCTTATGAATATTGTCTATCCAATATGTTATTTGCTATAAGATTAAAATTATTCAAAATAATTATTTTTGTTTGTCTTTTTCTTTTACTAACTATTTCTATTATTTTTTATTGAATGTTTTTTCTTATTTTTTTATTGCTTGATAGTATATAAACTCCTAAAACTATTAATTTCAATTGCTTGAAGTATAGTATGAGCTCTAACATATGTTTATTTATTTTTTTAACTGCACCTACATATTTCTCTTATTGTTCATTAATTATAAAATTTATTTCAGATTTCTTTTTTTTATCTTTTGCTACACTTAACCAAAATTCTATATAACTATTATTTGCAATATATGTCAGAAATCTTCCTTTTCTTTTTGTAATATTTATTTCTGTAATTTCAAGTATTGTAATTCTTTCTTCTTTTGCTTAGCCCAGCAGACTTCTGAGTTTTCAGTCTTTGGTTTTAAGTTTATTAATATTATAACATGCTATTTTAATCATTTTTTTTCTTTTTTTTCTTTTTTCTTTTAATTGTTCTTGTTCTACCTTTATGTTATCTTTTTATTTTTTTTCTTTTTTGCTTTTTCTTCTTTTGATAAGAATGTGGGGTCTTTGCCTTAAAAATCAAGTTTAGATTATATGATTTACTATGTCCCATAAAGTTATTTTCAAGACAAAGACCCTATGTATTTTTTTTCTATTTTCAAAAACTCTTCTTTTATTTTGTAAAAACTCTTCTATTTCTTTATCTATGTTTATAAATTTAACTAAGATGTCTTTAGAAGCATTTGGCTATGTATTCTCCTGTTAAGTCTCTTACTTTTTCTAATTTTTTCAGTCTTTTCAAAATTTAACCTAATATATCTTTTATATAAGTATTCTTTTCTTGCTGCTAAGTCTTGTTTTAATTATTTCTTTTCTCAAAATTTTCTTCTTCTTTCTTATCTATACTTCTATATCTTCTTTATTTTTCAAAGTTCTGTTTTTAGCTATTGCTTTTTTTTTTGTTTACTTGATCTTCTAAGTTTAGATCTTTCCTATCTCTTTTCTCTTTTGTATATATTCTGTTCTATTGGCTTTTTTCTTTGCTTCTGTTTTCTTTTGTATCTGAGATTTAGCTTAATCTGTTCTAACTTTTTTCTCTTTTATCTTTAAAGCTTTTTTTTTATTTTGTTTCTCTTTTTCTTTTATTTATTCAGTATAGCAAAAGTTATTGTACATGATTAGTTTTGATTGGGCTGTCTTTATGTTTTTCTTAGTTGCAAATGTAATCAGTGTTGTTCTTTTTTGATTTCTATTTTGATTGGTAAAATGTATACAGACTTCACTTCTTTACTTCTTAAGCACTATAATAATAAGACTTCTGAAGCATTTTTAGATAATTCTAATAGTTTAGCTATATATTTTTTTTGTCTTTCTTTTGTTTTGTAGTCTTCTTTTTTTCTGTTACTCTTATTAGCTTGTTATTGTCTGCTAGTAGTAATCATGAAATGTCTTTTTCTTTAATATTTTGTATTTAAATTACTGCTAGAGCCTTGTATTTAAACTTTTTAATGCATACTATCTGCATATTTTTGATTTTTCTGCAGATATACTTTACTTCTCTTTTGTTTATATTAGTCAGTAAGTCCAAATTGTCAAATATATTATGTTAATTTTTTTGTTTTCTTAATATTTGTTATTGTTTAGTTCTCTTTGATTAACATCTTCTTTAGTCTTCTCTTTTCTAAAGCTTGATGTATATTTTTCTTTATTTTATTGTTCTTTTCTATAGTCTTCTTTTTATTCTTTTCTGTCTTTTTTCTTTTCTTCATCTTCTGATATTATCTTGTACTAGTTACTTTTTTTCTTACTAATTCTTCGTATAGCTTTATTTTTGTTATAGTTACAGTCAAAAACTACTTTAATCCAAAAATTTCCTTTTTTAAATGCTTCTTTAATGCCTTTTATATGTATATTGCTTTTTAAAGACTATCTAATAAATTTTATATGCTTCTTTTCTGTTTTTTACAGAACATTATATGCTAGTATATTGGTGATTAACCTGTTGTTTTAATCACAACTTCTTCTGCTTGGTGCTTATATACTCTGTTTTAATGCTATTTCTACTATGTCATTTTCTTTTTCTGCTTCTTATTTTCTTTTTTTTTGTTTTTGTTTTTCTAATGTGTTTTGTCTTGATTGCTTGCTGTTTATTTTTATATTTTCTTATTTAGTTATTCTTCTTTGTTCTTCGATTTCTTGCTTTTGTGTAGAAAATCTAGATACTATTTTGTTATTTATTTCTGTACTTACTTTTGTTCATTTTTCTTTTTATGATATATTGATTTCTTCTGCTTGGTGCTTATATACTCTGTTTTAATGCTATTTCTACTATGTCATTTTCTTTTTCTGCTTCTTGTTTTCTTTTTTTTTGTTTTTGTTTTTGTTTTTCTAATGTGTTTTGTCTTGATTGCTTGCTGTTTATTTTTATATCTTCTTATTTAGTTATTCTTCTTTGTTCTTCGATTTCTTGCTTCTGTGTAGAAAATCTAGATACTACTTTGTTATTTATTTCTGTACTTACTTTTGTTCATTTTTCTTTTTATGATATATTGATTTCTTCTTATTGTTTTTCTATAATTTTGAGTTTTTTTTTTATAATTCTCTTTTTTTCTTGTTTTTGACTAATGCTTTCTTTTTTATTTGTTTTTGCTATTACTTGCTGTTCTTCATTTTGGTTATGCTGTGTTTGCTTTCTTTTTGCATTTTGGTTTCTTATAATCATGTTTAACTTTTTTTTTGTTGTTCTTTTTCTGCCTTTTTTAGTATTTCTCTAGCTAACTGTAGCAGAGCCACCTTATTTGGGTCTTGTTCTGTGAGTATTGCAACAATTCTGTTTTCTCTATCAAACACTATATATGTTCTGACTGCTTTATTAAAAAAAATTATGTTATATATACTATTTATTGCCCAATATGCTCTTCTTATAAAAATTGCTTGTAGACTCTTTTTATATTTCTTTGGCAGGTTTTTGTTTATTTTGAGATTTATTTTTCTCTAAAATATTCTATTACATGTTCTTGTTTTAACTTGTTTATTTGTTATTTTGCAAATGATTCATCTATACTATTTTATTTTATTATTTGCATATGTTTGTTTAGCCTAATCTTTTATATGTTGTTTATGTAATATAAACAGATCTATATACAAAGTCAATGGCAATTTTCACAATTATCATTTGCTTGCTAAAATTTTCTAAAAAACTTTGGTTTTTTCCTATAACTGCCTTGCTAGTGCTTGTAGTATTTTTTATTTCTAATCTTGTTTGGTGCTCTTTTAGTTGCTATTTCTTTTCTTTAGTGTTGTTTATGCTATTACTTATTATCAGTTATGCAGAAAGTTAATTTTCTTTTTCATCAATTTTGTGTTTAAGTAATCATTAGAAAGAGTTGTCTATTAATACTATCTATTATTAAATATAATAATAGTTTCATTTTTATTATTTATAACAATAATATTAAACTTTTAAAATTCTACTTATCAATTTCAGTCTTTTAATATATAACTTATATAATAGCTTTTATTTCTTCACAAAACCTACTAAACTATTATTACTATTTGTCTTTACAAAAAAAATATATATATATATATTTTAAATATTAAGATGAATACTTGTTACTTAAAATTTTATTGATAGTATATTTTGCTAATAGTTGCATTATAATCACAAAGGGCAACTATAGAAAGAGTGTACAACTAGTCACTTGTACAACTTTAGTATTATCTAATTTAAGTAGTCTGTTTGAAGGTTTTATACTAGCTATCATATCTGAAATCTGCTTATAAATTTCCTATTTAACCACTCTAGTTTTCATATTCATTTATCTATCTCTGTTACCAATGACCCTAGTCAATGCTAATGAAAATATGCCATAGCTACTAAGTTTTTAAAGCAGTTTTTTAAAACTTTTAACCTTGTACTAAACCTTCTAGAATCTTCTGTATTTCATTCCTATAGCTAACCTAATATTATTATAGCCAAGACCAATACTGGTAATTAGAGCATACTATTAAACTGCTATGCCCTTGTAAAGTTTACTCCAACTCTAGTACTGACTTCACAACATATTTTTACTACTTTGGTATTTAATTCAAGTTTCATCAAGTTGCTATTTCAGATAGTCTAAAAAGATAGATCAAAACTATATATCTCTGGTTTACATATTTGTCAGCATATACTTTTTTTCTTTAAAATTTGAAAATTTTAACAGCCTGGTTGGTTCATCTAGTTCCTCTTTAAAGACCAACACATTTGCATGATTTCACAAGTTTTAGCTCTGTTTTATAAGTCTAGTCTTTACAGTAGCATCATCAAAAGTTTGAGTTATTTCTTTACTTAGGTCTTCTAAGTAGGCTTTCATCTTCCTACTTGGTTTCTGTGATTTACATAGCCTAAGAACTTATCTTGGGTTTATACTGCCTGGTACTAGTTTGTGTTTCTTTGTACAATGTTGTATGAATGTCTAAACCTTTCAGTCATGCTGGTATGACATGGATTACAGGTATTTTATCCTAACTAATCATAAAAGACAGTTAACTATAATATTAAAAAAATTGCAAATTTTTATTATCACTGAAATTTGAACTCTAGACCTGCCACTTGGAGGTTAACAACCTATTTACTTCACTAAATCATTACATCTCTTCTTTACAAAAAATATTATATTTATTTTATTTTATAATATATTACTATTCTAATATTTTTATAATCTATCTTTAAAAATACTTTAAATTTATCTAAATTTATAGAAATTAATTTTGATATAAAACTATTTAAATTTTTTAAAATTTTTTAAAATTTAAATTTTAATCTAAATATAAAATTATTTATTTATTTCTACTCTTATTTCTTTTAACTATTCTTATATTATATATATATATGCATTATATACAAAATTAAGAATATATATACATTGTATTATTTTTAAAAATAACAGATATTGTCTTTTTACCTTAATACCAAAAAAATAAAACAAATATTGTCTAAATTTATAAGCTATAATTTTTATAACTAGTAAAAAAAGCTTTTCTATTTATATATAACATATTTATTTTCTTAAACTTAAATATCTAACTTTTTTAATATCTATAAACTAAGAACAATATAATCTATATTGTAAAATCAAATATTAGCAACTAACAATTAAAGAAAAATACTATATATTTTTTTAATGAAATTTTTTATAAAATTATACAAAAAAGTCAGAATTAATAATAAATTAAAAAGTTAAAATAACAACCTATATAAAGTCTAAAAAAAAAGGAACTTAACAAAAACACAATATAACAAATGATTTCAACTAGTTTTTAAATTAGTTTATTACTTTTAAAATACAACAACATAGCAAATTGAGTATACTATTAGTATTAAAAGTCTTTTTGTTTTTAAATTTATATCTTAGAACTTTTATTTAGAACAAGTTATTTTTATTAAATTAATTAATACTAAATCCAATAATAGACCTTTTGCTAAATATTTATTTAATCATATACTTAACAAAATAACTAATAATCAAAACACTTTTTCTACTAATTATTTAAACACAAATTTGGAAAGAAGCAAAAATTAAATTTATACAAAAACAGCTATCTAAATTAGTCTGACAGATTTAAGTAAAAAAAAAAGAGCATTTAGAAAAAATATAGAAAAAGAAAAAGCAGTTGAAAAATAAGTTGATTAATAAGAAAAAAGCAAGAAAACCAAAAATTTTTAATGAAAATATTCAAAAAACAAAAATTTTAGAAAAATTAGAACTAACTCTGTATTACAAATCTGTTTTGATCACAAGATTATAAACAAACAAGCAAACTAGTCATATGAAATCAAGCAAAACATACATGTGCACAACTTGAAGTAAAAATATGAATACATTAAAAGGGCACAGTGATAGCTTAATAACAACATATATTAAAAGAGTATATTAGGCTATTAATAGTATACACAATGGGATGTTTCTTAAACAAGCAGATAAAACATATGTAATATTTGATAGAAAAGACAAAATTATCACTATGCTAACAAAGCAGAGTTCAGATGAGGTTACACTATTGAGACTAACAAAAGAGTTAATAAAAAAAGCAGAGAAAGAGCAGCCAAAAAAAAAGTTAAGCATAGTAGAGAAAAGTAACTATGCAATAATAATAGAACCTACCTTAGAACAAATATATGATAAATCAAAAAAGCAATATCAAATAACAAAAATAGAAGTAATTTAAGAAATTAGACAAGAACTAGTAACAAAAATAAATATAAAAAAGAGCAGACAATACAAGAAAAAGATACAAAAAACTAGCATAACAGTCTAACAAAAAAAGATTGTAAAGATAAGTTTTAGTAATAGAAATAGCAAAATAGGAACAAAACAAGTCTCACAAAATCAGAAAGAAATAGTAAAATACAAGCAAAAAAGTGCAAATGCAAATAGAAAAGAGCCAAAACATAACATAATAACAGAAAAAATAAAATTGCAACACAAAATAAAACAAGAAATCAAAAAAGAAATTAACATAGTAGGAGAACCACTTGAGAAGAGCATATAGGTACCAAGCAAAAAAAACTGTAGCCAACACAACAGCCTACTTGTCAACATACTAGCATACAATATGCTAGAAGAAACAAATAGAGAATAAATTAAGTTCATCAAATAGTTATTAAAAGACAATAAATATATCAAAAACATCAAAAAAGTTTTTAAAAAAAGAAATTTATGGATAGAAGTAAACTTTGATTGTGAATATGAAAGAAATAAAGCAATACAAAGAATTAGCAGAAAAGAGAATAACTAGTACAAAATAATACCAAAGGAAAAAAAGAACACAAAAAAGAAAAATATAAGATGTGACAAGAAAGAACAACAAAAAAGAAGTAACATGCCAAAAATAGAAAAAAAAGCAGAAATGAGAATAAAACAAAACAAAGATATATAAATATCAAAGTGAAGCAGATGAGAATTATGAAAACAAAATCTATTTAATGATATAGAACCTACTAACAGATATAAACAAAAAAAACTAGAATATATTTGCAAAAGATTTGAGAAAGTTTATATAATAGAAGTTAAAAGATCTAAATACAAAGTCTTAGCTGTAATGCAGATAGAAAAAACAAATAAAAGAGGTATTTCATAGGCCATACCAGTTAGTAACAATAAACTAATATAAGTAACAATAGAAAAAAAAAACTACAAAGTAAAAGAAGGCAAAGGAAATATATAGCAAAATTAACAAAGTTACTTGAAAATGCCTTAGAAGTTTTACTTCTAAGATGCTTAAGAAGTAAAGGAGTAAAGTTAGTTTAAATTTACCAAACAGAAATGAAGACAGCTATAGTGATGTTTGTGACTAAGAAAGATATAAAAACAACTTAGTCAAAACCAATTATGTTTAATAACTTTTAATTATATTAGATAAATAAAGAAAAAAAAAAACAAAAAAAAAAAAATCATAATAGGCAAAAAAAAAAGAAATTGAAATAGATTTAGTTAAACCTCAGATATAAAAGATAACAGAAGCAAAGAGAAAAAACAGAAAAATAAAACATATATAAACAAAGCTTAGAAAATAAATAATTTCAAAACTATGAATTGAAAAACAGAAGAAAGAAGAGATATTCATAATCAGAAGTCAGAAGACCAAACAAGATATAAACAAAAAAAAAATAAATATATAAAAAACATATTAGATCAAATCTAAGAAAGATTAAAAAAAATAGAAAAAACAAAAAAGATGACAAGAGAGGGTCTTGCCAATCACTCCTAAAGTTGCTATAGTTAAAGCAATAAAAATAAACAAAAAGCTTGAAGAATTTTTGCAAAAAGAAAGAGAAATGTTTAAAAAAAAAATAGTATTTTCTTGTTTAGAAAGAAAAAAGAGCAAAAAAGAAAAGAAAAAAAAAGAATATATAGAAATAGAACAGAATAAATTAAAAGAAAGAGATAAAGATAGCATATCATAATATTAATAGGTTAAAAACCAAAGGTTAGAAGCTCAAAAACCTGCTTAACTGAGCAGAAGAAGAAGTTACAATACTGAGAGTTATGAAAACAAACCTTACAAAAAGAGAAGAAAAATTTCTAACTTACAAAACAACAAAAAAATATATTAGATATTAAAGCAGTGTAGCAGAAGACAAGAAAAAAGGATCAAGTATAGGAATTCTAATAGAAGAAAACTAAGAAAAGCATATAGTTACAGTCAAGAGAACAAATAAATACATGATAAAAATTACATTATACTTTAAGCAACTAAAGCTAATAGTAATAGAAGTTTATATACCACCAAACAACAAAGATGTAAGAAAAATCTTCTAACAAAAAATAGTAGAGACTATTACAAAAAAAGAAAGACAAATACAAGTTGTTGTTATGAGTAACTTTAACTATACTGTGAACAATATACTAGATAGACAAAATTTGCAAACCACAAGTTTTAAAAAATTGCCAATATTTAATTAAATAAGATAACAAAACTTCTATAATAAATGCATCTAACAGAACAAAGATATATATGGTCAAATATAAAAACAGCAACAAAAATTAACTATATATAAGTATCAGAAAAGTTAACATCAGGTTTACAAAGAGCAGAAATTGAAAGATATAGGATAACATTAATAGAAAAAAGACAAATCATTTTTAGTAAATTTTTTTAATTTTTAAATTAAAATAACTCAACAACTATCTAATCAAATTTGCTAAAAATTTTTTTATTTTAATCTTAAAATTATATAGAATTAAAATAAAAATTTTTTTAACAAATTTAATAAAATAGTTGTTGGGATATTTAAGCTTAAAGTCAAGAAAATATTTACTTAGAAAAAATTTGTCTCTTTTCTATTGATGTTACCCTATATAGAGGAAATTACTGAAAGTAATTATAAAATAGTAATAGCAGAAATATGGATTAAACACATAATAGCAAAAAGCAGCAAACCAGATATCAAAAAAAAGAGTTAATTAATAACAATATATTTTTATAATATTATAAAAAATAAAAAATAAAAAAACTATGCACAAGAACTACAAAAATAATTGAAAGTCAAAGAAGCATTAAAATACATTCAAAAGAAGAAATAAAAAAAAAAATATAAAAGATAAATAATATATAGGATGTAATAAAAAAGACAATCATAACAGCAACAAACAAGTATATATCTAAGAAGAAGATTTACAACACAACAAACAAAAGACATAGTTAAGAAAACCAATAACAGAAAAATACTATTGTAAAGCTTTAAAAATTAGTCAAACATACAAAAACAAAAAGAGAACAGAAAGTTACAAAAACAAAAAAAAATAAAGTAAATAGGAAACTTAAGATATTAAACAAGAAAATAGGTGCAAAGTTACCAAAAATTCAAAGTCAATAGTTTGATGTATGAATAGAGAATATAAAGGGTTAGCAAAAAATTCTTTAAGAAAAAAAGAAGAAAAAATAAGAACAAGAACAAAGAAGACAAATAGAAAAAAACAAACAAAAGATGTGAAATGATAAAAACTAACTAAAAAAGAATAATAGCCAGCCTTTTAAACAAACTATACAAAAAGGTAATACTTAATAGGTTAATTAAACAAGCAGAAAAAAAAACTAAACTAGTAACAGAATCAAAGCTAGTCAAAAAAAGCCACAGCAGAACATTATAAAAAACAATTTAAAAAAAAGAATATCAAGCTAAAAAAGATATTAGAAAGTTGAAAAAAAATCTACAAATCTTAGAACCACATTAAAAAAGAATGTTATAATAAAATTAAAAGAAAAGTTGAAAAAAAGAAATAAAATAAGATAATTAAAGAGTTCAAAACAGAAACAGCTTCTAAAATATCAGGAATAAGTTATACTCTAATTAAAAAAAAACAGAAAAGAAAGTACAAAAAGTGTTCAGAGCTTATACAGATCTATGCTTAGAGACAAGAAAAATATTAATGAAGTGAAAGATAGTGCAAGTATATTTGATATCAAAAAATATAGAATAGAGATATAGTTTAAATAACATTCATTCAATAACCTTAATTGAAACATTCAAAAAGATTATAATAAAGGTGTTAACAAAAAAACTTAGTAAAATTTTTGTTGAAAAAGAAATATTTAAGAAACCAAACTATGCAGATCTTTAGAAAACTTAACAGAACAGCCAGTATATGTTCTAAATATGTTAATAAAAAAGGCAAAGAAAAAAACAAAAAATTATAAATACTTCTGCAATATATGAAAAAAATTTTTAACTTTGTCTTACTCAAAAGTCTTAAATGAGTATTACAAAAAGTCAAGATATCTGAGAAAACAATTAAATATATCATAAACTTGTTTTATAAAAAACAACTTAAGATAATCATAGCTTATAACCTAATAGAAGAAATAATAGCAGAAGATAAAATAAATCAAAGTAAAGTAATATTACACCTAATATAGCATCTTTTTTATGACTTATTATCAGAAAGAATACAGAAAATAAAAGATTAGACTATATAGTAAAGCAAGAAATCAAAGAAAAAATACATTGCAATAATATTACAAGCTACTATCAAGTAACAATTGCATATGCAGATAATATGATATAGATTATGAACAGCAAAGAACAGCTATTAGAAACATTGAAAATAGCAAAAAAATTCTTTAAAAATGAATAATATAAAGATAAATAAAACTAAGTTAAAGCTAATAATATTAAACAGAAAAGTCAAAAAAGAGAAAAGAGAGATAACATTTAGAGAAAATAAAATAATAGAGAAATTAAGAAACAAAATAATACACTTTTTAGAAATCTGGCTAAACAGCAAAATATAAGAAGTACTAGTTAAAAAAAAAGCAAAAAGAATAATAAACCAAACAATAAGAGACCTTAAGTACAAGAAGATAACAATAAGCCAAATAGCATATATAAACAATATAGTAATAATATTAAAGTTAAGCTATATGTTGCAATTAACAAAAATGTTAGAAAAAAGAATAAATAAAGTATATCAACTAATAATATGTTTGGCAAAACAAAAAAGTAGCTTATTAAAAACATTAAAAAATTGCATAATAAAATACAAAGATCTGAGCAGCTACAGAACACTGCAACAGGAATTAATTATGAAACAAGTAGAAGAGTTATTAGCAAGACTTAATAGAAAAGATAAACTAGAACAACTAACAAAATTAAAAATAACACAAGATTGCTAAAAAGCAAGATTAACAAAAGACATATAGAAATTAGAGACTGCCAAAAGATAAAACATATTAGAAAAACAATTTAGTTTGTTTGAGACAAAAGAGCTAAAAATAAGTATAAGTACAGAAAGCAAGCTATGAACAATAAGCAGCTATGATCACAAAATAGTTGAATTACTAAAAACATAATTGTAGAAAAGAAGTAGAGCCAATATAAGTGAAACAGGTCTAATATATCTAAACCAACTACTTGATACAAAGAGTAAAAAACTAATTACATAGCAGCAATTTAAAAATTACCAAAAACAATTAAGCAAAGATAAAAAAGCAGAATGGTTCAAAAGAATAGAAAAAAAGTACTTAATGAACTAGAAAACAGAGAGGTTAAAGAACACTTTGAACAAACAGATATAATATACAAGCAATGAAACTTAAGTAAGAAAGTCATCAAATGATAAAAGAAAAAAAAAAAATTTTATATAGCACAAAAGATGACAAATAACTAGAAAAAGTAATTAAGAAAAAAAAAATACTAATAGAACATTGGCAGATACAAAGTGTAAAAAGTGGTTTAGCAACTAAAATTAGCAAATACAATAGATGTATGAAGAATAAAGAAACAGTAGAAAACAGCTGTCAATAGTGAATAAGGATCAATAATGAGATAAAAGTAGTTCCAAATATACTAATAGTTAAAAGTAACAATATAATTAAGATAGCAACAGACCAACTAACAGAGCATACAAAAACAGAAGAGTTGAAAAAAAATGAATGAAAGCTAACAGAACTGAAAATGCTAAAGAATTTAGAAATAAAGCTAGTTAGAAAGCAAAAGTTAAAAGAAAATATTATTTAAGAAATAATAGAAACCTTAAAAAGAAATATATCAAGAAACAAAAACAAGTATATGATATATACAGATGATGCAGCAAATAGATAAAACAAAGAAAAGCAATAGATAAAAACATAGATATAGAATTAGTGCAAATAAGTAAAACATAGGATTGGTTAAAAGAAGAGCTAGCATTGGAGATAAAAAGATGACCAACATCAATTGCAGCAGAGTTATTAGCAATATAGGCAGCAATTTTAACTATACTAAAAAAAAAAAGACTAGAAATATTTACAAATAATAATGCTGCAATTTTTTTTTTTTTAACCTTAAGCAGTTATGCTAGTACTTTATTAAGATTCTTGAAACTATATACTTATACAATTATA